>JASDQU010586105.1:7584-30376 GCA_032191745.1 Picea mariana | reverse complement strand
TTTTAGAAGAGAAACAATTGAAACTTATCCAGTTTCATCACAAACTCATGCGATCAACTTCTCGAACAATCATACATGAATGGAAATGAACTAAATCACATACAGATAATGCAACATTCATTCAATCACGCAATAAAATGAACACAATCCAAGATTTGGGACAATTATGTCTGTTCTATTCATTCATGAAACAAATTACATATATTGCAGTTCTTCACTACGTCTTTCTCTACTCTATTTGTCTCTACTGATCTCTCTATATATCTCATGATCTCTTAATACTTTCACAATACAAAACAAACTATATAAGGATTGGCTCCACGAGCTCTCGTCGTCCTATCTGCAACCTATCCTGTCAAACTCTTAGTGGTTACCTACTTTTTCCTATTACAATAACAACCATTTATTGCCAGATAAGAGTCAACACTCTATATCTACAACCCCTTATTGTCCTTAAGACTTTACAAACACATTACATATTAAAATGATGTTTACAAAATATCTCAACAACCAATTTATCTCTGAAATTAATGTTGAGATGTCATGTCCCTTCCTCCATGCTTGCGTCTTTGACTTTGAAGATGATGCTCCTGCATTAAAATTCCATATGTAATTCTCAAACTATAATGTTTGTGTAAAATATGAGAACGGTTTTTGTATATAATTTTGTTTTAAAGAAACAATTCTCTCAGTTTCTTGAAATTCATTTCCATCTTGTCGAAATACGTGTCACAAAAACATGTCTCAAACATGAAATCAAGAAAGCTAAAAACATAGGGCTAAAATATTCTTTCGAATATCCCAATCCGTGACACTTGTGTGAAAAATGAAAGAGGTTAATTTTCATGGATCCATGCTTGACAACAACATCTTTTGGATTTTGAAAATTCATCTTGGTTCACCCCAGAAATCCTCTTGGAAGTCAGTTGGTTAAAAATACCAGTTCAATAGTCTTAGAACAGAGTTTCTGCAACACATTATGTAGCACATTTCGTAGAGCATTTTGTAGTGCTAGGTGCTATGAAATGTCATGTAGTTGTTCGATTTGTGCATTTTGAGCCCAAAATACCCGAAAAATTTAGCCAAAGGTGTATAAGCCTGTAGATGCCTCCAAATAAGGTGTAAGCATGATACTTTCCACAAAACTTCCAAAATGGATGAATGACCTTTCTTCAAAATTTAGGGCCTTTCAACCACTCCATCTCATCTCTTGAGTTTGGAACTTCTCCTTGTTGCATCTTGAGCTAGCACATTAAGGTTTACCTGAGCTAATGAAAGAGAAATCTGATGGCTTAAGAAAAGGAAGAAAACCCTTCAAGGAAAAGGATATGCAGGGAAGAAACAACTGTCAAAGTTTTTGAACTAACATTTCACCATCATGTAGGGTCATCATCATTAAAATCAACAAGGCTCTTTAAAATTTTAGCATAGATAGATTTGAAATTTGAAATATCAATTGAAACTATAAAGGAAAAGAATTGATGCAGGCTATGTGATTAGAGGATAATGATATGGTTTTGACACTAGTTTGTAGCACTGGAACATGGGATTTGTGGCATAATTCATAGCAAATTCTATAGAAAAAACAACAAGGTCCAAGAAATAGATAGGAAATACATCTCTGATAGAAGGATTTGTTCAATTGCAGTGGAATAGGATGAAAAAATTGTAAATAGGATGAGAATTTGATGATAGCAAGAGTAAAGGGGCTAGTTGGTAAAGGGATCCACAATTCACAGTGTCAGGTGATACGAAAAATTAGCAGAGCCTTAAATTGATCCTCAACAAAGATTAGATGACTCAAGGAGTGCCTAGACACCGCAACTTGACTATATATGTGCTTCAGATAGCATGAAACTTCCTGCAATCATTCTAACATTCAATTCCCCTTTGTCAACCAGTTTGTAGCAGAATCCGCGACGCTTGTCTAGACTAGCAGTTTATGTAGCATCAAACTAGGAGCATAATTCAAATCTTTGATAAAGAAGTTAGAGAGCATTAATGATCAAATCTCAATCATTCCCTTTTAAAACATGGATGCTAAAAACAACGAGATTGACATGACACCCACTTTATAAATGCAATAACGACAAAGAGGAAGGGTGTACTATAGATGTGCTAGGAAAAATCTTGATGAGCTGGCAGTGTACTAGAAAGAGTTTGATTGACTCTCTAACGGGTAAAGGGACAGAGTGGAGGGTTTCAATTGAATAATGGAGGTAGTGACATGTCATACTAGTGGTGGCATGGGGATGATAGTGATGGCTACCTTATCATGTGATGAACCAAGGGTATAAACCATAGGTGTGGGTCAAATGTATGGACCAACCTCCAATCTCTCATTTAATTGAGATAACCTAATAAGGAGGAAATCAAAATCAAACTTAAAAGTACTAATGGATAAAAATTTAAAAAACCTAAGGATGAATTGACCCGTAACAACTACATGTGATAACACACTCCATTCTATTAAGGAGTCTTAGGAGATGAAAACTGTCTTTTCATACCATGATTTTCACAGAATTGAATGAAATGTTTAGAGGTGAATTATCATCCATTGTCTGATCTCATACATTTAATTTTGAGATCTGTTTCCTTTTCTACAAGAGTTTTGTATATTTTAAATTTCTCAAAGGCATCTGATTTTTCTTTTAGAAAGAATACCTAGGTCAATCTTGTGTAATCATCAATAATCAACATAAAATATTGTTCACCATAAGTAATTTTGGTTCTGGTTGGTCCACATAGACGTGTGTGAATAATCTATAATTGTTTTGTTGTGTAATGCTCTTTTTTTTACATCTAATTCTTGTTTTCTTTCCTATTTGACAATGTTTATAAATAGAATATGAAGGCTTAATCACTTTTGGTAGGTACCTAACTTCCTTTTTCTCGTTGGATTTGATCAAGTTGTCAAAGCTTAAATGTCCCAACCTTCTATGCCATATAAAACTTTCATCTACTTGGCTTAAACAACATTTTCCTTCTTCATCTATATTAAGGATGTACACATTGTTAGATGTTCTTGGTGCAACTACCACTAGATTTCTAGTGTCCTTTTTCTTGATCTCACATTTCTGAGAATCAAAAGTGTGTGACCTTGATCACATGTTTTACTTACACTTAGGAGATTGGGTTTGATATTTTCTACCAGAAGTACATCTTCTTCTTTGGTTTTATTATTTTCTAAACTGATAGTGCCTTTTCCCAGTATTTTGGCTGACATGTTGTCTCCAAAAGTCACTTTTCCCTTTCCTTTCTTGTTCATCTTCCGAAATTTGCTTTGATCTCCAGTCATGTTTTTTGAACATTCGATGTCTATATACCATTGACATTCTTGATTTCTCGCATATAAGGCTACATTGCATTCTGGTTTTTTTTTCTTCCATACTTTTTTATTATTAGAAATATTTGTCTTTTAATCATATTTTGCCAATCCACATTCATTGGTTTTATGACCATAGTTGCTGCATTTGTGGAATTCACTATTGAAATTTTACAAAAGAGAAAATGAGTTATAGTTTTCATTCTCTGTATTGTACTTATTGTTCATATATCTTTGGAAATTTCTACAATTGTATTGTCCATAAGCTTTGCAGTGTACTTCCTTATCTCCAAAATTATTGCAAGAGTAACAATATCCAATAAATAGATATTTAGGGGAATTCCTTCTAATGATTGTATTTTTCTTCTCATCTTTTACTCTAGTAGGGAGTACTGATTTCTGTTTATGTGTAACCATTTTCAATGATATCATATTTTCCTTACTATCTTCTTTTCTTAACGAGTTTTTCAGAGCATCTGCGTAACTGATTGGTTTTTTGATAGGTCCTTATGATGTAGAAGTTGAGTCTTGGGTGTATCCCAAACAAGTCTTGTTGTTTGGTGACCTTTGACTACTGATAATTTGATCCAAGATCTTTGAACTATTTCCAAATTTTTATCCTTTCTTTTCTTTCTCAATTTCACTTTTTAGCAGCTTAATCTCAACTTCTAGTTTCTCACATTTGTTTTTTATCATTAAGTTGTTGTAAAATTACATATTCAATTTTATTTTCTTCCAAGAGATGGGACTTCAAATCATTGATGATCTGTTATGACTCTTTGATGGTTTTGGAAACTTCCCTCTCTCTTGATATAGTAGCTTCTTTAATTTCTAGAAGATCTTCCCTTAGTACCCTGTTTTGTTTTTTAGTTTTTCTTAGTTCTTCAATTACACTAAGTATTTATTCTTTGAAGTTCACTTCTTATTCATCTTCCGAAAGTTTATCATCTTGAGTTTTTATTCCCATAAATAGAAGATTTGGTTTGTCTTCTTCATTTTATTCTCATGAGCTATTGTCTTCTTGGGTAAATAACGTTTTCTTTTTCTTGTAGAACTTCTTTTTATTATTAGTTTTTATTTTCTTATGATTTTTGAAGTTTCTTTCATCATCACTTTCCTCCTACTTAGGATGGGGATATTTATTGGCAAAGTGTCCGATTGTTCCACAGTTGAAACATATTAGAGAAATCTTTCCTTTTATTTCCATGTCCCTTTCTTGAGTTTCTTTATGAAGTTGACAATTTCCTCATCAGATATATCTTATAAATCATCATTGGTATTTTTCTCCCACCTCATATTTGTTTTAGATGCTTTAAATGTTATTTATGATTTTGATGATATATCATTCCCTATTCTCATTTCATATGCTGTAAAAATTCCATGAAGCTGATCAATTGTGAGTGTGTCAAGATCAGGCCTATCTTCAATTGTAGAAATATTTTCATCATATCTCAAAGATAATGACCTTAGTATCTTTTGCACAATAGGTTTATATGTAAGTTCTTCTCCTGCTGCTTTGATTGAATTAACCACTTCATCTACCCTATGAAATTATTCAACAATGTTCTTTTCTTCTTTCATTTTCATATTTTCATCCTTCTAGAGTGCACGATCCTTGCTTGTACGGAGGTTTAAAAAAAAATCGCGACCAATCTCTTGCAACAATTTGCAACACAACCATAATATAATGTGCATAAGTTTCAAGGGAAACAACAGTATAAAATTACACAACAATGCACAACACCACAATAGTACAATAACCCACAACCGTAGTATAATGAAGGACCTTAGTATAACGCATCACACAAACATAATCAGGGAAACTAAGGAAGCTTCAGAGGAGGAGGCCATGGAGGAAGAGGCTTTGGAGGAGGAAGCATATTGGTAGTGTGTCATAACTGTCAGAAACCAGGGCACTATGCTAGAGACTTCCCACAACCACCTGCGAAATGTATGTATTTTCTCATAGCAGACCATGAAACAAAGGATTGTCCAACACTATTGATAAAAATACAGGACAAGAGGAACTAGACTAATTAGAACGTGCAATGGATTGGGATGGAACACATAGAATAATACAGTAAGAATATTAACATAATGACTAGAGGTGAAGCTAAGATAGGAGAAGATGAAGCCAAGAAGGATCAAGACCAATACCAATGGGTTAGGAAGAACACAGATCCTGAACAAAAGTTTGATGCGTGCAAAGAGAAAGAGATATTTAAAGAATCTAGACAAGATATATTGAAGAAAAATATTGTGTCCACTTCATAAACAAAAACAGTAGATGAGATACCAGTGTATGACATGCCCTCTTCATTTGATCAAAACAATCGAGAGTAGTCTTCAAAACAATTAATTAACTTAAGAAACGTTTTGGGATTTTGTGTCAAATTCTTGAGTGATAAAACTTCCTTATAAGTACTACAGATTTATTAGAAAAGTGTAATCGTGGAGAATAGGGGATAAAAAGGGTAAATCGGGTTTGAAAGAAGAGAAGTACTAGTAGGGTATTCATACTGAATGCTAACATAGGATATTTCAATATGGGGGATATTATACTATACTTAGGATCTGAAGTCAATGGTTTACCAAAGAAACTTGGGAAGCTATGGGAGTGTTGCGAGGAAAATAACTCTATGGCATGGGGTAAACCAAAATAGATGGAAATGACTGCAGAAATCAACTCTAATCTCAAGTATGCTATATGGCCAAACATGCTAACAAGACAAGATAACGATCATACCTCGTCCAGATGTTCGATGAAGTCCACCATTGAGCACTTGACTCAAATTTATACACCTCCAACTGGTCCTCAAAAACCAAGATACACAATAATATGGTGATAATATATAAACTTAGCACATATAATAACATAATCCATCAATATTGATAATAATTATGCCCATGGAATAATAATTCAAATATTTGCAAGACATTAATTGGATGAGAAAATAATATTTCTATTAAAATGTAATCAACATAAGTGTATGAATGACAAAATTTTGTGTCGGCACATTCAAAACTAAGAAAATAAGTCCCTTCCAGCTAGGCCTCCACCACTTCAATCCTCCACCAAAGGCAAGATCATAAGAGAGACAATGAGTGATCCAAGAGATTTTCATCAAGGGAATTATAAAGAATTGCATTAAATGAGCATAAATTAAAGTGCACCATTAAGGAAGGAAAAAATAAATAACGAAGATACATAAGAATCAAATCTGAACACAAAACATTGATAATGGAGTTCGTCTTTAATGGACTACATCTTTGGGTCCTGCTCTCAAATAGGTATTCTCTTTCATTAACTCAGCAAAAGAATTTGGCAAAATACATAAGTATACCTCATTCTAAAATGAAGATGCAAAAAGAATGCTTAGATCATAAAATAGACAACATCACTGAATTTGTGGAGTCAAATTACCCAAAAATGATTGTCTCCATGCCTCGATCTGACTCTAGCACTCCCAGGCCCAAGAAGAAATTTGTCTCGGTTTTTGTGCCCCTCTGCAACTTGAAATTAATGACTATACTACATTGAAAAACATAACCAAGGTCGTACCACACGCGCACCTCCTCCCCACGGCTTGGTGGACTCAACATTTAAGTAATTTTTGTGGGATTTGATAACAATAGAGGTTGTTGGCCTATTGGTTTGGGCATGAGTGTAAAGGCATAGGGGAGGAGGTCTCGGGGTCAAACCTGTAGGCCTCCCCCTTTTGGTTTAATTCGTTTTAATATATGTAAATATAACCCAAATTTGTTACACCAATTTTGGCGATGGTGCTATCTAGGTCTCTAACAGTTAAAACGTGACCAAGTTTGGTGTGGTATGCAAGATTTAGCAGACCCACCAATATTTTAATTGTTTTTCAAAATTTGGTCACATGTTGTCATTGTGCTTTGGTTGCCTACCATGTGGAAGCCTCCCATTTGGTCATGTCATCCTCTTCCATTTCAGTGCCACGTCATTTTGCCACGTGGCACAATCCTAGGTGACATGTGGCAGCCTCTAGTGATACCATGTCACCATCCTAGCATCATCATGACACATGTCACCTTCTTCTCTTTCCACATGTTCTATACATATGTTGATGTCAGTGGTAGAGATGTTGACTCATCCCTTGTTGACTGGGCTAGGTTGACCAAACATTGACCATGAATATCTTTCAATATGTAACTTCATTTGATGATTCATTTGCACTATTAGAAATCTTGTGACGCTCTCTTCGCGATAATGTCATTTTCATTGAGTTTTGGGAAATTTTAATGTTTTCCCTTTCTCTGTCTATTGAGGCCATTCTGAGCGTCCTGAGTTGCCTCTGTGAGTTCTAAGTTGTTCTTAGCCTTCCCTGGATCCTTTTTGGATCATGCCTTCCCACTGAGATATTTTTAGACCACCAAAAGATTTCATCAATCCACAGGTAAGTGAGGGAAGAGTCCCCTCACTTTTTCCTTCTCAATACACTTTGCCTTGCTTGGATGTGTGACCTTTAAGCCTACTCGAAGATAATCAACATCACCCCTTTGTTAATTCCTTGTCCCTTTGTCTAGGATGATATCTTCCTGTAAATCATCCAAGTACTCAAGTGAAAACTCATCAACTTAAGGTATTGAAACTTCCTCATCCTGATCCATGATCATGGGAGCCTTAAAACGTTTCAAGTTCTCAGCATTCACTGCTAAGTAAATCTGCATATAAGGTGGAAGATCCAAACGAAAAGCATTGGTACCACTTTTCTCCAAGATAGTGAAGGGTCCATAATGAATGAGATTGAGTTTATTTCCTTCACCCTTTGATATCTCTTTGTTGATGTGAAGCCATACCAAGTCTCCAACCTGGAATAGATGATCAACCATGTGCTTTTCTTTCTAAGCTTTATATTTTTCTTGACTTTTCTTCAAATATTCCTTGACTTCTTGGTGCACCTGTTGGATCCTCTGGATGAACTTTCGAGCTCTATACTATGTTTGTTATTCATTCACATTTGCATCTCTCCCATACATCAAGTCCAAAGAAACCTTGGGTAGGCACCCAAAGCATGACTCAAAAGGTGAAATCTGAGTGGAGTAATGTAAAGCTCAATTATAAGCATGTTGTACATAGGGTATCTATTCATCCCATAACTTGGGATTCTTTCTGCAGTAGCCTCGAAGAAAAATTACCACTATTATGTTTACCACCTATGTATTTCCATCGGTCTGTGGATAGAAATCAATGCTCCTCTTCAATTTGGTGTCCATCATTCTCCACAAGCTAGTACAAAAATCCAAAAATAATAGAGTATATCGATCCAAGACAATGGATGTGGGTAACCCAAAGTGAACCCAAACATACTGAAATAAGAGATTAGCAGTCTTCTCAACAATGATCTATTTTTTACATGGCATCAAGATACACATATTTCTGAACCTATCCAATACAACATGCAAATAGTCATGACCCCCTTTGGTCATTGGTAAACCCCCTACAAAATCCATGGAGATACTTTCCCATGGATGGGATGGAACATGAAGTGGTGAGTAAAGCCCCAATTTTCTATTAGTGGGCTTACAAGTAGAACATATCACACACCCCTTTACATATTTAGTTACAATTGATTTCATTTGAGGCCAGTAACAAAACCTATGCAAATGAGACATAGTTTTTCCTACCCCAAAATTCCTAGACACAAGATAAGTGTGTGCTTCTCGTATTACATGGACTCATTCACTTGTAGGAATACATAGCTTTCCAACATGGTAAAGTAGTTTTCCCTGTAGACAATAGTTCTCTACCTGTGCACCATGGGTTAGCTTCTCATATACTTCTTTAAAATATTCATCAATGGCATATTTTTCTATATAGCTATCATGTGATAAAGAAGTATTCTTTAAAATAATAGAAGCAACAATAGGAGGACTAGAAAGCATATCGACTACCTTGTTACTTGTACCCTTTTTGTACTTGATTACCAAATGAAATTATTGTAGAAAACCCATCCATATGTAGTGTCGAGATTGTTGCAGTTTGGTCTATTCTTGAAGATATTGTAAGGGTTGGTGATCTATATGTATGAATGTTTCCGTCCCTAACAAGTAGTTCTTCCATTTATTTACACTTTGAACTAATGCATACAACTCGTTATCATATGTAGGATAGTTAAAAACAACTTGGTTAAACGTTTCATAGTGGTAACAGATAGGATTACGATATTACATCAATATTGCACCCATGATGTATCCACTGGCATCTGTATCGATCTCAAAAGGAGGTTGAATATTCGACAATGCTAATATTGGTGCGGTACTGATCTTCTCCTTCAAATTGTCAAAATATTTTTGTTTCTTTCCTTCCCACTGGAAAGTGTTTTTCACATTTATTAAGGCATGCAAAGGATCTTATATAAAGGAGAAGTTTGAAATGAACCTCCTCCAATACTGGACTGTACCTAGGAATATTTTGACCTCTGTTACACTTTTTGGCTCAGGCCAATCTACAATTACATCAATTTTGGAAGGATCAATTTTTAATTGTCCTCCTCCTACAATATGACCTAAGTAAACAAGTGAAGTCTTTCCAAATTCACATTTAGACAATTTTACATACAACTTTTCCCTTTGCAAAGTATACAATACTTTCTTTACATGCCTAACATGTTCATCCCAAGCCCCACTAGAAATAAGAATGTCATCTAAATACACAATCACAAAGTCATCTAGGAAAGGCCTGAATACATCATTCATCACACACATGAAATTTGTTGGAGCATCAAAAATACCAAATGGCATAACTAACCACTCAAACAATCCATGTTTGGTTTTAAAGGTAGTTTTCCATGCATTCTGTTTTGCGACCTTGATTTGATGGTATCCACTTCACAAATCCAACTTAGTGAAATAAACATCATTCTTAAAATCATCAAGTAAATCATCTATATGAGGAAGAGGGTATCAATTTTTCATCGTGATTTTATTTAAGGCCCGGTAATCGACGCACATTCACCATGTTCCATCTTTCTTTGGCACCATCATAATCAGAGAACCATAAGGAGATGAACTGGGCCTAATGACCACTTGATCCAATAAGCCTTGTACCTACTTCTTCATCATGTCATATCCACAACTAACATCCTGTACATGCCCACATTAGGGAGAGGATAATCCTATTGAAGATGTATCTCATTTTGGATTTCCCCCTTAGGAGGTAATCCATCTGGTTTCTGAAAAATATCATCATGCATAGAAACAATATCAAATAATTTTGTTTTATGAGAAGGATCACATCCTTGGAAAGCATCGGATCTCCCGAAATCTTTCTCTCTTACGACCATGAGTACATATCTCTTATTAGTGTTTATGAGTCTTTTCATTTTCCCTACACTAACAAGTGTTGTATTTAACCTCATGCTATGATCTCTAATAATATATTCCACTCCCCCCTTAGTAATGTGTTATTTTTTCCCATGACGAAAGAAGACTTCTTTAATATCATAAAGATAAGGACTTCCCAACACTATCCCATATATATCAAGTGGTACAACACCCAAATCCATTTCATCAATCAACTTTGAAGCAATAGAAAAGCTGACCCTACATTGTTTGGTGACATTAAGTTTTTCTTTATAACATACCCAACCAAGAGGATAAGGCTTTAGATGTGGTTTCATTTCAAGACCCATCTTCTTGACAAGTGCTTCATATATTAAGTTTACTTGGGAACCCAGATCAAATAATGTATCTATCTTAGTGTTTTTAGATACAACTCTTATGTGAAATAATTAATTCCTCTTTCATTCATCATCATGATATTCATTATTGGAACTTGAACTAGCATGAAGGGAACCTTTACCTTGTACTCCAACTGCTATGACCTTTCCTTCATCTCCTGAATCAGAACCAAGATCTTGTTGCACTGTAGCAACAAATTTTGTCTTCCTCTTTCCACCAAACTGTTTCAGTTTCATCTCTTGATGCAGTTTCCAACAATGGTCTTCATCGTGACCACTTTTCTTGCAATGAGTGCAAGATGGATTTCCTACTTCTCTCTTGACTGTGGAAGTCTTCTTGTCCTTCCGTTTAAACTTATTGAAATATTTATGTGGGAGATTTGAAGGTTTCTTCGTGGGATCTTCTTGAACATGATTCACCCTATTCTCAAGGTGAGTGGCTTGTACACAAACTTTGTCAAGACTAGTGGGGTTAAACAAGAGCAAAGTATGACGAATATAACTGTGAAGTGTGCCAATATACTTCATTAAAGCTTCATAAGAATCCAAAGTAATGTTTAATGCAAGATCTTTCTTCCTAAATTCTTCCGTGAAACTTTGTATAGTTTGACATTTACTTTTCCTTAAAGTTTTCCATTCCATCATTAATTTATGTAAATACCCTAATGGATAAAATTGCTTCCTTGTCGCTGATTTAAATTTCGACTATGAGGAAAGAAGATTACCATACTTAATTATTTCCTAAATCTTTGTCTCCCACCATACCAGAGTAGTTCCTTCCAACTGAAGAGAATCCAGTTGCACTTTAACTTCCTCTTCATCAATATGTTGAACACAGAAATATACTTCAACTTGTCAGACCCAATTATATAGCTTTTCAGGATTAACATCTTCATTAAACATAGGTAAAGCAAATTTTACATCAAGATTTAATAGTGGTTTCTTAAAAGAGGCTTTATGGATAGAATGGTCAGAATGCTCAGAGGAAGAAGAACTAGAACTTGAAGCTAAAGATGGAGGCTCAGGAGGATCTCCTCCATCCCCTTGGTTTACCGAATCAACACCATCGGCATGTGATTCCTTTTTATTCCCTTTCTTGTTCATCGTCTTCTCATAATGTCCATACATTTGTTCAACCTTTTCTAACATGTGATAAAATATCATATGAAAGTCTTTCTCCTGTTCATCACACTTCTCTTATTCTACCATTTTCTTCCTTCGGGATGCATGACCAACTTCAGGATTGAAAGTATTAAGATTTCCTTAACCCTTCTTATGCTTGGTCCTAGTAAGCATTCACACTAAAAACTTCAAGTCAAAGATGAATGCTCTAATACCAACATGATCCAGGATCTTTTCATCAAGTGACTTATAAAGAATTGCATTAAATGAGCATAAATTAAAGTGCACCATTAGAGAAGGAAAAGCTCAATAATGAAGAGACATAATCATCAATTATGAAAACAAAAACTTGATAACAGAGTTTGTCCCTGGTGGACTACATCTTTGGGTCCTTCTCTCAAATGGGTAGACTCTTTCATTAAATCAACAAAAGAATTTGGAAAAAMACATAAGTATACCTCATTCTTAAATCAAGCTGCATAAATAATACTCAGATCAGAAAATAGAMAACATCACTAAATTCATGGCATCGAATTACCCAAAAAGGACTGTCTACATGCCTTGATCCGACTCTAGCACTCCCAGGCCCAAGAAGAAATTTCTCTCGGTGAAACCTGAAATCAATGACTGTACTGCATTGAAAATCATTCCCAAGGTTGCACTGCACGTGCGCCTCCTCCCCAGGGCTTGGAAGACTCAAAATTTAAGTGTTTTCCATGGGAATTGATAACAATATAGGTTGTTGGCCTATTGGTTTTGGTGTGAATGTAAAGGCGTAGTATGGGGAGGAGGTCCCGGGGTCAAACCCTTGGTCCTCCCCCTTTTGGTTTAGTTCATTGTCATATATGTAAATATAACCCAAAGTTGTTCCAACAATTTTGGTGGTGTCTCTATCCAGGTCTCCAACAGTTAGAACGTGACCAATTTTGGCATGGTCTGCCAAATTTGGCAGACCCACCAATCTTTTAATATTTTTTTAAAATTTGGTCATGAACTGTCATTGTGCTTTTGCTTCCTGCCATGTGGAAACCCCTGATTATACCACGTGGAAGCCTCCCATTCGAACACATCATCCTCTTTCATTTCATATCCACATCATCATGCCACATCATTGTGCCATGTCAACATGCCACATCACCGTATAGACTACCAGATGGCACAATCTTATTGGTCCACAAATCAGTCGGAAGTGCCAAAATTGGGTGAGACGTGGAAACCTCTGGTGCTACCACATCACCAGGCTGACGTCAAAATGACATGTTTCACCTTCAGCTCTTTCCACGTGTGTTGTATAGATGTTGACTCATCCCCTACTGACTAGGCTAGGTTGACCACACTTTGACCATGAATATCTTTCAATCTGTAAATCTGTTAGATGAGTCGTTTGCACTATTAGAAATCTTACGACGCGCTATTCACGATAATTTCATTTTCACTGAGTGTTAGGAACATTGAATTTTTTCCCTTTCTATGTCTGCTGAGGCCATTCTAAGCGTCCTGAGTTTCCCCTGTGAATCTTGAGTTGTTCTTAGCCTTCCTTGGATCCTTTTTGGATAAATGAGGTTCTCTGTCAAATAGGGAAGAGCTTGGGGGATGAACAATGTGTTCAGACTTAAAAGGATAAAGGGATGCAAAATCAATATGAAGTGAATAATTTCTCCAGAGTCACTTTTCTCTCCAAGTTAAATTATTCTCTTATCTCCACATCTTGGATATGGCCTTTTTATAGCCATCAAATGGAACTGAAGGGCCGAGTTGGAACATTTCTAGTTTATGGAAGGTCAAGGATCATGGATCTCATGATGTGACATGGAAACCCAACACCATTTTTTAATCTTGGGCATAAAACCCGATGTACGTAGGATGTAATGGTACAACCTACATACACTCATGTTGTATAGTTGTTAGGTTGCATATGTGTGGAAAAATACAATTTTTATCTCTAAGAATTGCAAAAATGGACTTCACGTCTGCATAGGGAAATGGAAAATGCCTTCTGTGAAAGTTGCATTGGGTGAGGCAAATATTGCTATATGAGATGCCCCCTAATGTGTGAGGTCAAAGGGGTATCTGTGATGGTAGAAATACATTATAATTCCCAGAAGTGGAGTAATGGTGACCCATCTGGACAAACTAGTTGCTCATAAGAATATTACAATCCATAATGACTTTGTACACATGGATTTCAATTTGAATTACACTACAGATCCATGTGGAAATATACCAAATAGTTTTTCATGGACATGAATAATCACTACAATGTTAGATACATGCCATAGGTTGTCATAGTCACGAACAAGGCCTAGTGAAAAATAGTCTCAAAATCAATCTGAAGATATATGTATACAATGGAGTACAATTTCATCTCCCATGATCACTGAAGTCATATCGGTACTGGGCCAATGAATGATAGAAACAACTTTGGAAATATGCAACTATGAACTGATGTCTTCAAGTCTTCTACACGATCCGCCAAAGGTGCAAGTCTACATCATGTGACTAAAGGAGTTGAGGTCGAACACAATGATACTTTGTATACCATTAACAAACATGAGACAAACTATCGATAATGAAAGTAGGTATCAAGGAACAAAGTACATTCTTACAAGTGTGAATACAAGAGTTTAGGTTGAACACTTGAAGAAAACATCGATCAGGAGACATTGATTTATTCCCAATTGTCGATGGCGAGAGAAACTTCCATTGATGACTGCAAGCCTCTAGGTACTCATAGGACTCTAGGTCTCATTTCCAAAATAGATGAGCTGAAGTTGATGGAAGGATACCCATTGAAAGGAGAGCATTAAGGAATCTCTCATCAGTCAACATGAGGTACAAAGTAGGAGCTTGATGATTTGGAAGAAATCATATGAAGAACATGTTCATGAACCAATGCCCTTGTGCATATTTTGCATGCACCATATGTAATCAGTGCACGAAAAAGACCCTCTGGATAGCAACCAATAAGGAAAATTTCTGACAAAGGTGAGGAAACTACGAATAAGGGTAATGGCATCCAAGACACTTCATGAATCCTAATGTGTGAATATTTTTCTTGTTGTCGAACAAAAGGGAAACCCCCCTGTCAGTGAACATTGAGGATATTTCAACTGTTGAGTTCAAGGTTACCTACCCATAAAGAAACTATGACCAGGGTGCGCGGTAGGAAAATAGATTTATGTAACTTCAAGACACACTGAGGGTATGGCCAACATGCAAAATCAAGAGTTCTGAGAAATGGCCGACATAAGCTGATAGACATCCTTTGAAAAAGAGCATGAGACATATGGAGGACTCTAGTAGCATATACTCAATGATGAAACTTTGTGATGCAGGACACACCAATCAAACTCTCCATAGGGATTGCAATATTAGCTAGTCGGAGGAGAGGCCACAATGGAGGAGAGAGATCTCAAGTTGAGGACATTCTATCTGTTCTTGATGTAATTTTTGTTTCTAATTCTTTTCTAGAGTTCTTTTTGACTCTATTGATGGGAATATACAATTTTATGCTCATAAAGAACTGGATTTCTTAACAGATGTGGATATTTCTCCTCAAAAATGTGTAAAAAAGGAGCCCTAACCCAAGCTCATACATTTCCACATGCAATCGAGATCCATTCCACCTCCATTATCTTGGAAAAGAAGAGTTGGAATATTTTCCCTAGGGTTCTAAATTTTGTCCACAATGACAAAAGTTGCACCATTTTGAAAATCTTCAACTACATTATCAAGAAAATTTGAAATATCTCCAAATTCCTATGTGTGGGAAGTTGCATTAAAATGGAGGAATTTTGGATGTACTTGAACATGATACATGCCACCTGGTAAAGATCACTTTTGTTCATTTTGGACATAATAATACCCAACTCTCCAAAATTGATTAAAACTATTTTTCTTTGAGTTTATACCTGAACAGTCTAGTCAAAGGAAAAATGGATGCAAAGGATATTCTCTTTGCAGTTCATTTTATGATCTCCATTGGGCCTTCCCAGAAAATATAGAATATGACCCTAATAATAATACGATTTGATCTGAAACTCTAAAGGGTGCATTGCAATATCACATATTTCCACCTCAAACAGTCATTTCAACTCAGGTGTACTGCAATCTCATGATGTCTGGGCCTGCAAACAGTTCATTGCAATCTCACGATGTTCTGCCTCCAAACGGTCCTCCTTTATGCAACGATACAATTTTTCTTGTTTGATACAAGATGGAAGCTAAGTAGTATGGCTCTTTATCTCAATTAGAATAACATGGTTATAGAATCTCCTCTCTTTAGTGAAATACTCAATATAACCATCATAAACTAGAGGACAACTTAGGTCAAAAGGAGTGAGCTTTTGGGTTATGATGGGGTTGCAAAAATTAGAGCTTCCACCGAAACAATATTAAGATAAAAAACACTTTCCTTAACATCCTTATTGTATAAAAAGGTATCAAGATGTATTGAATTATCTAATTAGAAGTGTGAACCAGTCTTTAGCAAACTATTTTTGGGGGAAACCAAAAGTTGATTAGATCCATCATTGGGAACTTTAGGCATCTTCTCACTTCTTTCTAGTAAGAAAATGTCATCCAAATGGTAGGTTCCTAAGGGATCATCCTTTTTCAGTATTTGGATTGATCCTTGGATATGTTCCTTGGTGGTTGATATAAGTCCCTAGATGTGTCTAGGGCCCCTGGATGTGTTCCATGGAATCCTTTCTTAGTTCTTGGATTGATCCTTGGATGTGTTCCTTGGTGATTGATATAATACGCTAGATGTGTTCTAGGGCCCCTAGATGTGTTTCGGGAAACCCTTTCCTAATGCATGGGTTGATCCTTGGTCATGTACCTTGGTGGATAAGACCCTAAATGTGTTCTAGGGCCCCCATATGTGTTATGGGGAAACCTGGTCTTTGACCAGGTAGATCTTGGTGTAATACCAAGATGTGTTGATGTGTGATCCTCTTTCGATGTCTCGGCATGGTCCATGAGACCTAGGAGTGCCTATGAAGATGTACATGACCACATTGTTGATGGAACCTCTTATGTAGTGATAATAAATTTTATAGGTCATTATGAGACTCATTTGGACAAGTTTTTCCATTATGGACCCCCCTTGTTGTTTTATGTGATTGAGGTTTTATTTATGTGATTGGGGTTTTATATGTGTTTAGGGTTTTTATAATTAATATTAATATTAATTGACATTTTAATTAATGTTTACATGAAAGTATAAATGAGAGGCAAGGCTCTCTCATATTAATCACACTTGAGCATATTTAATATATACAAGTGACTGAGGTAACCAAAGGATATCTATGTCGAATTTCAGAGGGAAGGTAAAGTAAAGAAGGTTGAAATTCAAGGGACGATAAATTCTTTTGATGATGCTTTCTAAGGTATGTTATTTATAGGTCATCTCACCATTTTCGCAATAACGTTTTTTCTAGAATGATTCAGACAGTGAAATTGGGAGGTCTTTGAGGAAACATATCCAAGTAGCTATGATAAAAATTTCATCTTGTGGGTCATTGTATTTTTGGAGTTACACTCCATGGAAAATAGGGTTTGTGGTTAGTTTGAAACTAGTCTAAAATAGGTGTTTCAGGTAAAAGCGTCATAACTTCTTCATAACAAATCCAAATTCAATAAGACAAAATGTATTGGTTATAGTATAGTCTGCATTATTCTGTGTACCATTTTCATATCCATACAACAAATATTCTGTGTGGGGCACTCTCTACAAGTTCTCTCTCTAGAATAAGCAAGAATTCAACAAGGTATGCCATTTTTTCTATAACTCCTTTTCTGAGAGGTTCCAACTAGTGAAACATGGAGGAATTGCATAAAAGAAACTGAAGAACATTGTGCTTTATTTTCATATTTTTATTCATTACAAGTACATAGTTATTATTATTTCAATTTAGGGTTGTTGACTTGTTAGCACTCTGTAAATCTATTTGGTTAATGAATAGACGACGAAGGTAACTTTTTCAACCGACTTTGAGACCTGAAAATAGCCTTTTGGATCTCAAGAAGGCTCTCTTAGAAATGGCATGGTCTCTGCGCAAGATATGACTCTGAAAACAATGACTAGATTTGACATTGATGGTAAAAAGGTTTATGGTTATATTGGTGCAGAAAAGTAAAACTTGGGCTATAGGGATGATCTGAGGAAGAGACGGAACAAATGACTCAGAGACTATATCCGAGAGGAGAAGGCTAGGCGAGAAACAACCTTCAGTGTAAATCATAAAGTGTAGTAGGAGAAAAAACACATAAGTAACTCAAGAGTGTCGTTGTGGAAAAATTCAGAGTTAGCTTGAGAGGAAAACGTTTTTTCTAAGTGCCGCGAACAAGGAGCACTGTACAACGAATCCACAGGTTCAAATTTTTTTTCTGAAATAGAAAGTATGAGATATGAAATCAAGGGTAACAGGAAACACATAGGCAAAGAAAGAGACACAATACTTCTGACTATCACAACTAGAATCTTTTCATCAAATCACAGGACCTTTGCATTAAATTTCGATCAAAAAGTCATATTACATACAATAGAATTCGTTTTCTCAAAATTGCCAACCAACCTTGGCTTACATTGAAAAGATAAAATATAAAGTGAGGGCACCACTTGGGCCGCCCTGCTTTCTAACTGCTAACCTTAAACTAGGAAAAAATCGTGCCACATGCATCGGAGACTCTTCACATGGCACTATCCAAAAATAGGTAACAATTACACCTATCTACTAATGACTACCTTCAGGTTCACCACAGGGCCTAATCATCGATCAGAATTTGAAGTAGTGAAAAATGTGTCACTGCATCTCTTGATCGGGTATCCTAGCAAATAGGTGTCTGTCAAAACTTGTTGTCTGCAATGTTGGTTTCGTCTTCTGTTACATGCTTATTTTTTGGAGAGTTGCATGTAGCAAACAACTGTTAGATTCTCGTGACCATTATCAAAATGATAATATTCTTCAAAGGATGCATATCACTCAAAAAAATTCATAAATAAAACTGTCGCCCGTTAAACTTTCTCTTTCTGTGTGCTGGCAAAAGCCACGCAGATTTCCTGTTCGACCACTTTGCATTCTCTGGGACCCTCCATGTGCTTTTCTTCTGCCAACCTTTGCGCCTCTCAGAGATAGAAAATAATTTTTTGTGCCTCTCTAAACTACCCTTTCAGCCACACCACATTCCATCTGTGACTCTGTGCAACAGATTCTTCTGTGGTCTTTGTTGCTAGCTCTCGCTTTAATTCCTTGTTCTCCTGGTAAAGCTCGACAATAGGTAGCTTTTATTTCTTCAACTACTGATATGGTGTTTCCTCACTCATTCATGCAGCGTCATATTTCCTTGTTCTGATCCTACATTCCCAACAGGTCCTGGTTGGGTGATGCATCTGAGTAGTCCTCCAACTACCACTCCGATGTGCGGTCCTTCTAGAATTATATCCTTCATGACCTCCTCGTTATTTCTCGTCCTGCCCCTCCTCCGCGACATCTACTGTTTGGAGGAGGAGACTCTTTCCATCTCTCTCTCCTGTATGAATCCCTCTATTTCAAATGTTCCATGACTTGATCTGTTCTCTTCTGTAGGTCAAAGAATGGTTTCTTCCACGTCTTTGGGAATGGTTTCCGCAGGTGAAAAATAATTCCAATATATTTGAGGTTCAGACCTGGTAGTTCTGCCTCTTTGCATGCCCTTCCCTGTCCTATGAGAGGCCTCCATGGCGTGACCGAGGTATACTCTACACGCAACGTTTTAAATGAATCCACTGGGGGGCAGTTCTGAACCAACTGAAATGGCAAAGGGAAACTGGGAAAAGAGCTTAGGCCTAGTTCTATGACTAAAGGACATGCCGAGCATCTGAGATTTATAACAAATTGACCAAGATAGGAAAACATGTTGGAAACTAATGAATTTATGGTGACGAGATGTTTCAAGTCGAATTTCAGGCTGTTCATTGAAAATGCCCACATGTGGAATGCAAGTGATACAGTTTGTTGTGCATGTATTAATATGAACACCGCAATTTTTCATTCCTTTGGCATTCATGGTTGTTGTGCCTCTTTCGTCACCTTGGTGAGAGAAATAGAGGTGCTTGCAAGCTCAGTTGGGTCTGTTGAGTAGGACAGCTGCAAGGAAAATATTTAGGGAAAGAAAATAAAAACTACAATTAAGAATTAAACTAAGAGATGCAATAAAAACTAAATTAGTGAGCATAGGTACATAGAAACAAAAAGAACCATAAGACCCATGTCACCAATGTTGAGGCTGATCTATTAGTGAAACTAAGCACCAAGAAGAAAGGGGACTATGAGTCCCTTCTTCCTCCAAGGGAGGGCTATTGGACCCCCACTAGCTTGCTCTTCTTACAACAAAAGAAAAATGGAAAATGATGAAATAACTCTTTACAAATCCACTCAATGGGTGAGATGGATTGTCCAATGTAATGGTGCCAATATGCTCTTGAAAAGGATGAAGTCCTCAAGACAATAGAGGCAGCATAACATTACTTTGAATTCCTTGAGAAAATGAGGTGCATACATGGCTTTTTATAGTATTCCTTTGGGTTATTGTTTAACTGCTTTGTAGTGTGAAAAGAGGCCAATTAGGGCATTCCTAGGTCTTTGACCAGCCCACTAGTCAGATCCAGTCCAGATTTGAGGGTCAAATCAGCTTGGGAGTTGAGCCATAAGTGGGTGGGAGGCCGACCACTCTCATAAATGCGTCGTTTAGTAGGTGCACGGATTTTTGTGATAACAATCATGCATCGTGCGCATGTGCACGATTTCTGTGTTCCTGTTTCACGCATGTGCCCACATGCCCAATGTCTGCATAGAACTCTTCAATTTTTAACTACTTTGTATAGTTTTTTGACCCTTTTTTGAATGTTTTAGTATTAATTCAGGTCCATGGATGACTTCATCACTGTTTGATGATGTTGAGTTCTTGTAACCATGTGGGGATGAAATTTCAATGATAACAGATGCCCCCTGATGGATGAGGTTAAGAGCATACGTATAGCCGAAATCCATCAATGTTTCTTCTACTGAGAATGTTGTTGTAAGAGAGATAAATAATGGGATCGTCTAGGGAGATCTGTTGGAGGGAAAAATGAACCGGTAGGACCCGACCTTCCATGAGGTGTGTAAAATAGAAAATTGTGTACAAATGAGGTGGGCATGCCCCATGCTCGTGTTATGTAACTCGGAAAAAGATGAATGAATTGTTGGTGTAGACAACTACAGCGCCCTCGGGGGCGGTCGTGATAAAGGCAGAAGATAATTTTGCAAATGAACATACTCTGAATAGTAGGCAGTGATCGTGGTAATAAGTAGCAGCGATTATGTGGGCATTGATAGCCCCGCCANGATCTGTTGGAGGGAAAAATGAACCGGTAGGACCCGACCTTCCATGAGGTGTGTAAAATAGAAAATTGTGTACAAATGAGGTGGGCATGCCCCATGCTCGTGTTATGTAACTCGAAAAAAGATGAATGAATTGTTGGTGTAGACAACTACAGCGCCCTCGGGGGCGGTCGTGATAAAGGAAGAAGATAATTTTTCAAATGAACATACTCTGAATAGTAGGCAGTGATCGTGGTAATAAGTAGCAGTGATTATGTGGGCATTGATAGCCCCGCCAAGTTCAGAGGTCTTCAAAAAATGAAAGAACTAACTACAATAGTCGCAGAGTAAGACCCACCATAACATGAGAAAGTGTTGGCATCGAATGTTATGGGGGTCAATGACAACAGGGAGTAATGGTGTTTCACCCTGTGTCATACGAGATCGCTCATTGAGTGGATAATGAGAATCAAGATACTGTCACCCTTTTGGAAACTATGCTGATGTTGACAGAAAGGGGGACGCGACTCCCAGAAGAAAGTGGCTTCGTGAAATCTACTAGGTGAGGTGAGGAAGTGGAGGAGGTACATGGATGAAGTCAAGATATAGGAAGAATCAAGACTGCCTTTGGTTGGAGTATGTGTGGGATAAAAAGTGGCCGCAATCGTTCAATGAGGTCAAGTGTCAGGGGGACGACAAGACCGGGGATAAGTTGTGCCAGGGGCGGGATAAGGTGAACAAATTCAGAGGGCAAAGGTAAGTGACCAGTGGGGTACTATGAAGATATAGATGATGTTGGCAAGGGTAGATGATAAGTAGTGCTCCAACCAAGGGTGACATGGGTTGTGGTTGGCCAAAAAGAGGGAAGTAGGTTGCCAAAGGTGACGATAAAAAAGGTAATGTAACGACTGGAAATAAAGGTGTCTATACAATAAATAATGAAAAATTGGGGAGAAATCTACAAATGTAGAAACGGGTGCCCCAATGTGATATGGGTGGCCTGTGTAGGTCATAATTTGCTCGGAAAACTAATGAAGGGTGGGGGCCCCATGGGTGGGTTTCTGTATGAGGTAGGTGAAATGAAGGGAGATTTGCAGATGGGCAAACTAATTGTGGATGAAATGTAGGGTTCATGATACTACGGAGGTGCAGTTAAAAAATAGAACCATGAAGAAATAATCGGGGAGTCCGTGTGGGAAAGCTAGCAAAATGAAGAGAAGGAGTATGTGGTTGATTCGCGACATGATGTAAGACTATTGGGACTCCCATCCATAAAGGGTTATTGAAGAACA
>JASDQU010586104.1:56243-67919 GCA_032191745.1 Picea mariana | reverse complement strand
TCTCAAGATAATCTCTTGTGTTCTTGTGTCTACTGTGCATGGTTAATATTTCTAGATCTTGTTATTTTCACTGTATTGTTGTAGTTGAGATTTTCAGTTTATAGTTATTCTATGATAATTGTTGTATGAAAGTGTTATAACCCTAAATTGCACCATACATGCATACCTGGCATCAGGCCCTCTTACTTTCTATTTTTTCCAAGCCATCATTGAGCATCTCTTCTTAAAAACCATATTTTTGAAGATGTACGTGCCCTGCACCACTACTTCCCACGTACACATGCTTCCTGCACCACTACAGCTCATGTACATATGCTAGCTGCACCATTACAACCCGTGTATACCCACAAATGTTGCAAAAATTAAAAATTTGCAAGGAATTCGTTGAGATTATAGGCTATTGGGTAGTTTTCCAACTGTCCCACAACCTATAGCCCTTCACCCAACCAAATAACCATCCTTTTTTAATATAAAAGGAGGTGTTGAGGTCTCATTCCAAAGCTAATCATAATTACGGTAAAACTCTGCCCATTTCACATCCCCTCCTTGCCCCAAGAATTTGCAGCCACCTTGTGAGTTTTGTGCCAGAATTTCCCATTCTTTCCTTTTTCCTCCATTATAAGTCCATTCCATTCCCTAGAGACAGTGTGAGAGGAGAAAGATATGTGGAAGCACAATTGGAGCTTGGTGAAGAGGATCTCGAACCAGGTTCGAGGAGCAGTCACCGATCTCATTGTAAGTAAACTTTGTGATATCAATAAAAGGAATACTTTTTCTGTCCCGCAATATGATGTGTTCAATCTTTATGTTTTATTATGACATCTAACCCACTAATTCATATATAAGATGCATGTTTGTAGTTCCTTGTTTTTTTGTTTGTGAATGTAGGTCATCATTGGGAGGAGACTTGTAGTCGAGGAGCAATCGAACGCGAAAGGATCGACACTGGACACAGAGTTTAAGGTATAGTTACTAGATCTTTTTACTTTGTATTTTATGCATGAATGTGGGGTATATTCGGGGTAGTTATAAAAAGTAGGAGAATTTTAGAAGGTTAGATATGCCTACATGTTGAACCCTAGTGTAGTCGATTGGGGGGTTTTCCCACTATAGCAGAACTGGTGGCCGTACTGGGGAAACCTATAGGGTTTTAGGGGATATTTTTTGGGTGGTTTAATTGGTTTGATTACCTTTTTTTTGAGTTTCTGTAAGTTCCCGAGTCTTTAAGGGATTCTGGTCTGCCATACCAGTACTCCTTGCCCTGTCAGTATACCTGTTAGTTTTATTTTTTTGAGAAGTTATAGAGGTGTATGCAGCCTTCAGTGGGTCTAGACGCATACATATGCGCCCTACCTTTAGACAACCCGTGTACATACGCAGGATGCTTAAGTGTCAGTAGCGTGCCTGTGTCAATAATTTTTTTTTTCTAGAAGAAGAGGCAGTCAACTTCTTCCCTAATTGAAGTCATACTTCTAGGGGGTTTCTTGATCTAGTAATGGTCTCTGTTGTTACAGTCCTTAGCCTGGGTTTGACATTAGTTTGCTTATCTGTTAAAGATTTCTTGTGTTTTCTTTGAAAGGGTTTTAGACGAGTTTGTGAGTCTTTTCTGATAAGCCTGTTCAGTATTGTCAGTGATTCCTTGCGATCCACAGTAGGCCAGAAGTCAGTGTTTGGTCTTGTCTTGTCTTCACTTTTCCCCCTTTTTCTTACTTTAAAGAAAAAGAAAAATAATTTATTTCAAGTTTCTTGTTTGAAGCATAAAAAAATAGAAAAAAGATTTCATTTCTTAGTTTGGTTAAGTAGTTAGGTTAGTTGCTTTACTTGTTAGGAAAAAAAAGTGCTTTCTTAAGTTCTTTACTGATTGCTTAGAACACTAAGTAGCTCATAGTCAAGCAAAATCTTGTTTTAGGTTTTTCTTTTAAAATATCTCAGGAAAAAAAGTAGTTACGAAAAGTTGGTTAAAGAGTTTAAATTTGCAAATCTTTATTTGTCAAAAAGAAGTAGTTTTGATTTTAGTTTCATTTAATGCTCTTCTCTTTTGTCTCTTAAAATACACCACTAGTTTCAGTTTCATTTCCATTTCCTTGACTTAAGATAAGCCACTTAAAATTAACGCTTAATTACAATTAATTAGACTTTATGTTTGTAGGGTCCATCAACTAATCTAGGCTAGAGCCTTGATTTATGTTGGAGAGGAAACTCTTCAAGGCTTATAAAACAAACATTGGAGTCTGTACTAGGGAGTGTTAAAATTACAGTAAACGTGAAATTTGTCTAGGACCCCCCTCTGACACAGGGGATAAACACGAGGTCGTGTGCAGAAAGGTAGTGGAGATAACCCCTCAAAAGCTGGACCAAGCGTAGTGGGGAACACATATAGATGACTTGTCATGGGATTCTGTCGATCGCGTTTGCCATGGAGCTTCGTGGATCTCAAATCCGTTCGAGGTCCTCAGTTGTCTTCCAAACTACTTGTTTTCAATACCCTCGATAGGTTTTGGGCTTGATACCCTGCTCATTGCGGTCGACCTGACTGTCGAATGTACTCGCCTGGTGACTATTCGCGCACTGGAAACCTACTTGCCTTTATTCTAGTGACTTACAAAGGTGACTGCGGGGGTATACCGTAGTACCTAAGACAAAATTTGGGCCATGCTTTGCAGAGTATACCCATAGGGTGCTTCCATATTTGAGTTGCACTTGCACCAGTAAGTTTCTCTAGTGTTGGCTTGCGTAACTATTCTTCCAACTAGCTAGTGGTTTGCTTGCTTTATCTTGTAAGAAATTTTCTAGTGTGTGCTGGTTTTCAACATTAGTAAAAGCCTTGCAGTGTCGTTGATCTTTTCACAAGATGGAAGATCAGGAGCTTTGCCGGTCACGAAGGCTTCAGGGCCTTTTTCCAGTTTCATTGGAGCCACCACCGCCACCATTACAACGAAGACTTGACCAACAAGGGTCATTTGAGGTGACCGGGCTGCAGGAAACTGTACCCGAGCCATCCCCAAGAGAAGAACACTCGAATCCGGAGGAACAAACTATTTCAAACCTTGGAGCGGAATCTCTCGGGAATTATAACCCTTCGATCACTAACTTGTCGGCGCCACTTTTGATATAGATTGCCCCTCCAAGGGTAACACATCACAAGCATCACATAGTCCTGCAAGCAGTGATGGAAGAAAATGCTGCTACTTCGTCAAGGAGTCCTCACACTCCCTCTATGGATACCACTACAGGGGGCGTTCCACCTCCTAACCCACCTTCACCAGTCCAGACCACCATGGTATTGACCGCCTCTACTACGGGAAGTGGTCTGATTTTGTCCATGGTGACGATCACTACTCCGTTCACCCAGAGTGCAATGGGCCCTCCATTTTCATACGTGGTGCCTGGATTTGATACGAACTCTGTCCTCTCCTACTCCACCCTACAGACCATGGGTCTGGGGGCAGGGATCTCTAACGATCCTCTGCAAGGGTCCATGGGGGGCACCTCAGCCCCCTATAATGATTTCCCTTACGGCGAGGGTCATATACCTCCATCGTCCCCCTCATTAGGCGGTGCTCCCTAGTAGCCCGTCTACCCAAACATGAACTACAACTTTTTCGGAGCAGGTAGTCAAGGAATTTCTTCCAACACCATGCTGGTGGGTTCCTTGCCATTCTCTTTTTTCGGTGTGTTTGGTAACAAGGCATTCTTGTCTGCTTCCATCTCAGCCGGGGGCAACCCTAGTTTTGGACAACAAAATCCTGTATAGGGTACTATTCCTGCACAGGGGGAAAACACCTCATAAGGACCCTGGAATCCATGGCAGAGATCAATCCCCTCGTTAGGGATGCCGACCAGGGGAAACCCCTTCCATGGCCAATGGAACCCCGTACAAGGCTCAATACCTATGCCCGTTGGATCGACAGGGGGAAACCCTTTCCAGAATCCTTGGAACACAACGCAGGGAGAAATCCCCACCCAACCCTCAACGTCTAATTAAGGGAGTCAATCGATGATGTCTCAACAAGCGTAGTATCCATACGTCGACCATGACCATGGTATTTACCAGAACCCTAGTCAACAGCCTAACTTTTCCTGGCAACCTGGTGCCAACCAAACTCTAGGCTCCTTTTTCCTTGTATATAGTCAACAACCCAAGCTACCATTTCTGGCAACGTTACATTTTTAAGACTTGT
Source organism: Picea mariana (assembly GCA_032191745.1). Classification (NCBI taxonomy): domain Eukaryota; kingdom Viridiplantae; phylum Streptophyta; class Pinopsida; order Pinales; family Pinaceae; genus Picea; species Picea mariana. Next base: position 63,738 of record JASDQU010586104.1, on the reverse strand, counting down.
CAAGATTGTTAAAGGACCCAATCTGTCACGATCCATTTTGGCCTCAAATGATGACCAAGTTTCCCTCGGACATTCCAAAGTTCGAAGGTAAGACTAACGAAGATCCGGGTGATCATGTGACCACTTTTCACCTATGTTGCTTGTCGAACTCATTGAGATATGACTCTGTACCGTTGCGTCTGTTTCAACGCACTCTTACCGGGAGTGCCGTGAAATGGTACATCAAGCTCGATCGCTCAAGATACTCTACTTTTGGCAAATTGGCGATGGTTTTTATTAATCATTTCCAATTACCTGTGAGATACGATGATGACACTGAGTTGCTGGCCAACTTTGAGCAAACAAAGGCTGACCATATCTCAGATCACATCCGAGAATGGAGATATTGGAAGAGTTTGGTTAAAGTACCATTCCCACCGTGTTTTCTGCTGGAGTGGTTGCTTAAGTCTTTGGTACCTTAGTTATCCAAGGACGTTGCAACATCAAGAGTGTTTTCCGAGGAAGAAGTGATAATGAGAGCTCAACAATTAGAATTGATACACTCTCAGTCTGGTTTACTTTATGAAGTTTTTCCAGATACACCACAGTCCATTCTTGACAAGGCCAGATAGAAGTCTGGACCACATTCCGATGGTATAGTTGGCTCACCACAAGCGAAACCCGTCGATCAGCTATCAAATCAATTGCAACAATTGTCTCTACAACAGACAACAACCAGCCCAACCATTGGTTCGACTGCTCCCCCTACTCAAACGTCGGATGTACACAATGTGCAATCGACAAACCTGAAGGCCAACCAACAACCCGACAGAAAGAAGAAACAACGAAAGAAGGATAAGGGGGATAAGAAACCCACCAATAATGCTGGCGGGGGAAACACAGAGAAAAGAAAGTTGAAGTATCTGTGTAACCTTTGCATGGAGGACCATCCGACTCACCTGTGCCCTTGACTTGTAGAGGCCCAAAAGTTATTGGCGCAACAATAACTTTCTGTGTTAACGAACCCATGTCCTCATGGGAAAAATCTAACTCAACCCTCTTCGAGCGCGGATGGGGGCAGTCAGGGACCCCCTCCGTCTTCTAGTAATACTTCATCCACGAACGTGTATATGATGAAAGGTGATGCCTACATAGCTACTAGAGCGCACGATTACTGAATGCCAAAATATGTTGAAAAGGTTAGGGAAGCCGTAAAACCATATGTTCCTCTCCAGAACAAGAAGACGATGGGAGAAACAATGACACGCATCCTGAAAGGGGTGTTCAGGAAAGCTTTGGATAATCCGAATGCAAGGGCCGCCCATAACTACTCTGTTGTGGAGGATTTGTCACAAACCCATTGTGCGATGTCTGCTTTGGAAGTCCTCTAGAGCTGCCCTGCATAGAGAAAGGCTTTGTCATCAAATTTGGGATTCACTGAGACCTGTAATCTGGGAATGATCATGCTTAATACGACTGACTTAAAATATAGTAGTGGCTTACACCATGAAAAATTTTACCTGGAATATTTTCCGCACGGTGGTTGATGAGGGCGCCTCGACATGCATGATGTCATTGGTGTGTTGGAAGGCCATTGGCCAACCCGTTTTGTCTCTGTCACCTACTCTACTTACTGCTTTTGACGGTCATTCTTTCAGACCACATGGGATCATCCCTTCTTTCCCCGTGTAGTTAGGGGGGAATGCCGTGTGCGTCGATGTTGAAGTGGTTGATGTGCCTCTCAACTACAACCTTCTGTTAGGAAGGAGTTGGACCTATGATATGCATGGAATGGTCTCCAAAGTTTTTCGGGTCTTGTTGTTTCCACACGAGGGCCATATCATGTCCATCGATTAGTTTTCCTTCTCTCTTCCTAACCCTTCATTGAGGGCATCCACAGTCCTGGTGATTGATAACCCTCAACCCAACGTCGTCAACGTAGGGTTTGGTTTGTGCCCACCTTTTATGGGTACTTTTGATTACTCGCCTCCTTTCGACATTATCAAGTTCATATCGACTGTCCCTGACCAACCTAAGGCTGAAATTTTTCAAGTGTCTTCATTACGCATGACTCAATTTAACGATCCGTGGACTCTTCCTTCCCCATCGGCCATGATGGAAGGGACAGGGAATCATGGCATGGCCATGCCCTTGTCCACGACAGAGGTTTCATACTCTATAGTCCATCAAGCTTTCGTTGACCCTGATCCGACTCCCACACATGAGTTAGATCTGACTATCGAGCCTATTTGGGATCAAGATTACCTCACCAGTACTGATTCTTTAGACTTGGTATTGCCCTCATATGAGGTGATTATTGAGGCAATAACTAGTCCAGACAGACCCTGGGATGATCTCCATCACAGATCTTATTTTCTCCTAGAGTTAAGAAGAATTGAGGCAGGTGAATTCTTGTTGAATATGACTGGAGATAGGTCTTGTCCTATCAATACTTTGGCTATGCAAGTAGTTTATGCCAAAGGTAATATGGAAACCATCGCTGAAATGATACCTATTGACATCTCCAGAACCCTTGGCGTCGTGGAGAATGTCTTCGTTGGAGCGGACTTCTCCCCCGAGGAGATTCAAATCTACATGGATTTATTTAAGGAATTCTGCAACATTTTTGCCTGGTCTTACGAGGAAATGCCAAGCATTGATACAAGAATCATCGAACATGAAATAAAAATTTATCCTGACTCTAATCCATTCCAACAGAAGCTTCATCCAGTAAATCCTAAGAAAGAAACAACTATTAAGGCTGAAGTAGAGAAACTGCTCAAATTCGGTTTCATCTACCCTGTTCAGTTGACTCAATGGGTGTCAAATCCTGTTCCGGTCAACAAAAAATAGGGAATGATTCACGTATGTATGGACTTCCGTGATTTGAACAAGGCTTGTCCAAAGGATAATTTTCCCACCCTATTCGTTGACCAGATTGTCGATGAATGTGCAGGCTGTGAGGTCTTTTCTATCATGGATGGTTTTTCAGAATACAATCAGATATAGATTAAGCCCAAAGACCAACATAAAACCAATTTTATCTGTCCATGGGGTAAATTTTCTTATTAGAATATGCCTTTTGGCTTGAAGAATGTTGGATCCACTTTTCAACGGGCCATGTATTTTTCTTTCCATGATCTTAGACACATAGTCGAGGCTTATCTCGATGATTTAGCATTACGATCTCGTAAGAGAGCTGATCATCCCATGCACCTCCAACTTATATTTGAGCGATGTCGCTACTATCATATTTTCTTGAATCCAAACAAATGCAACTTTTGCGTGACGTCAGTTCGTCTTCTAGGTTTCATATTTTCGACAACATGGATCATGGTTGATCCTCTAAAGGTTGAGGTGATAGTTCAATTGCCTCCCCCATGCATAGTCCCTCAACTTCAGAGTTTATAGGGAAAAGCCAACTTTCTTCAAAGTTTTATTGCAAACTATGATGAGATCACTAAAGGGTTCATGTGTTTACTGAAAAAGGGCATTCCTTTCTATTGGTATGAAGCCGCTCAACGCTCTTTTGAGGCATTGAAACACACCCTCACGTCTGCCCCTCTGCTTCGACCACCCAATTATAATAAATATTTCTTATTGTACTTGGTCGTGACAGAGTCGACCATCGGTATGGTCTTGGTTCAAGAGGATGATCTGCTTGAAGAGCATGTGATTTATTACCTGATCTGAGGCCTAGTTGGACCAGAAATCAACTACTCCCATGTTGAGAAGCTTGCATTGGCAGCAGTTCATGCTGTCCAACGGTTCTGTCATTATATTCTGCTTCATAAGACCACAATCATTGCCATTGTGAATCCGTTTCAATACGTGTTGACACAACAGGTAATCGGCAAAAAGATCAGTATATGGATAGTTTTCCTCCAAGAATTTGATTTGGATTTTGTTTCTGTGAAATCTAAGAAGTCACTGGTCTTTGCAGAACTTATCTTGGTACTTCCAGTCGAGTCAGGTGATGTTACACCTGAAGAATCACTGATTAAAGGAGATCTTTTTCTAATTTCATCTTTGGACCCCTGGTATGGAGATATACTAGTCTATCTCCAGACTTTGAAGTGCCCCGCCTCTGCTTCTTGTGATGAGCGTCGATGTATACACCATCAGGTGAAAAACTATCTCATTCTTGATAACACTTTGTATTGTCGGGGTGTAGATTGCATCCTCCATCGGTGTCCCACTCATGAAGAAGCGGAACTTGTGCTTAATGACTGGCACATTGGAGCATGTGGTGGTCATTTGACTGGGTTGGAAACAACCCAAAAGATTCTACGAGCCAGTTACTTTTGGCCGACGTTAATCAAGGATTCCGTTGAATCGGTCAAGAAGTTCCACTCGTGTCAGATATTCTCTCGGAAGATGAGGGCACACCCCACTCCCATGTTTCTCGTCATTACAGTTGGTCCCTTCACCAAGTGGGGGATTGATTATACTACTACTTCATAAAACACCAACATAGAAGTGTAGCAATGTGGCAGGATGACCCATGCGGGTTCTTCACATAATGATTAAAAATAGACCGTCTTAGGTAGACTAAGTATAGCTATGAACATGTGGCAAAACTCGGTGAAGCCAAGTCTTGGGAACCTTGGAAGTGACAAAGGAATATCACCAACACAACCAATACTGCATATTTTCAATGCTTATGTAGAGAATTCATGTCGGTTATTATTGTGCAGTTCCACACTCTCTATTGCAAAACCTTCATCCAACCTAAAAAATGGCAAAGTAAAAATGATTTTGACTAGAAAATTATCCAAGACAAATAGATCGCAGACCTGCGATTACCCCAATGCCAAGAGAAGGATGTCATTCTGCTAAACTTCCTTTTACACATATATCGACTACCTTTCGAATAGCAATAGCCATAATAAAAAACTATCGAGCAATTTATAAATAAGCAACAAATTTTATTCACACTACTTTTATATGTGTGGCCTTTCCTACTAAATCGAAGAAAATCAATTCATCATAAATCAGTGACCTATTTTGAAAATTATGTTGCTTGTCACAATAATGGATGCAAAAGTATTGGAAACGTGGACTTGCAAAAGTGTAGCAATGTCGGAGGATGATGCGTGCACAAATTAAAAATAGACTGTCTTTTGTAAACCAGGTATACCTATGCAGACTGCGAAAATTCATGCCACTTATGGTTTGGCATTGGCARAATTGGTTGCATAGACATGTGTAATTGGCAAAGTGATGTCATCAACACTTTCACTTAGGTGTATATTGCACAGAGATGGTACTTTGTCTATTTAGCACTTGGTCTATACTCAAATCTTGTGCGAAGAAATGATATGTTTKCTATTTACGCACTACCACAGTTCCGCATCTCGCATCATGTTTGATGSTGTGTGCTCTATGCATAGTACAATTACTTGGTTTCATTCAAATTTGCATTGGCATTAGTGTGGTGTTTAAGAAAACTAGTCCTCTTTTATCAGTTGTGTTGCTGGTTCAAATGGTTGAATGAAATATTCTTTATGTGCATCATATATGCGATTTTTTTTAGATATTTCTATTATTTTTATTTTTCACAGGTGGATTAAATTGGTCAAGAGCTATTTCAGAAACTATATATATGAAAAAGGAATCAAATATAAATAGAGACAAATACAAGGTATGTTGTTTCAATATTTTTTTTCCTCAGTTGTTGGAAGTTACATACATAGCTTAAACATCATTTGAATGACATAAATTGAAAGAAATCATGTTTTCATATTCTTGTTACATATATATATATATATATATATATATATATATATTTTTTTTTTTTTCTGTGTTGGATCAAGAAATTGTGTCAAGCATTTCAATTAGTAGTTGATATAACAGATATTCTCATCGTAGAGAAAATAAAATATCGACAATGCAAATTCTCATCCTAGAGAAAATAAAATATCGACAATTTGCATTGTGTTTGCATATCACTACCATCGATATGCAATTCTATTTGACTTCTTCGATGTGAATTACAATGAAACAATCACCAGTGTTTAAAAAGAGAACAAGGAAAATAAATAAACATGAAAGAAGAATTGCGGAAGTGCGTTTTTCTAATTTCATCTGTGTACTATTAATTTGTTGTTCGTTAATATTGTGTATTTCATGTGATTTTGACATAAGTGTTTATTTGCGTGTTCATTGAATTTGCTACACACTTTCACATGAAAATTAAATAGAGCGATTGTAGGAGAGAAATAAGTGACAAACAATGTAGGAGAAGAAACTCAAGAAAAATTTCTTAAGAGGAGGTATGTATGTAACAATTACACAAGGAACAACCTTTTTTTTGGTAAATTATATGTATATGAAACAAAATATATCAATACTACATAGTACTACATACAATCCAAAGTGCATATTTCATCCATGGCTATTGTATTATTAGTGAGTTGGAAATCCAGGGTTTGTCAAGAGTTGATGTGCACAACTCCAATGCATCTGAATATTGAATGTTTTGTGGCAAACCGAACAAATTGTCACTAGAGACGATCTGGGAATTACACAGACATGCTAGACTTTTTTCAGATGTGAATGGACAATGTATTGAATAAAAATTCTTGGAATTGCACTTATTAGCTGATAGTAAATGACGAAGTAATAAGCACATATCATTAAAATAAATAACCATTGAATTGAGAAAAGACGCGCTAGATTGCAAAATAGAAAACATAGTTTGGATTATTTTCATTTGAAAAGGACAACACTAGTACATTTCATAGAACTGTGCTATCTACTTTGCTCATTTCAACAATGGTTGCATGGTTATGGGCCATGGATTCTGTTTTGTTAATATGTACTTGTCATGCCATTTAACACTTATCTATCAAAGGGAAACAATATGATCTTATTTATTTATATCTCTGAACACTATCGCTTGATGTAGTTAGTGTTATAGAGTAGTAAGAGGAGAAGCAAGTACAATGTTGACATTTGATGCACGGTGGCTTATTTTTCCATAGATTTTACCCTGTTATAGACTTTTAACACTAATGTTTGGTACTTAGCAAGTTTCACAGGCTATTAGCTTGGTGGTCCTCGGTTCAAGATGTACTGGGATGTCAGAAAAATGCTATATTGGATTGTGAGCATTGTGAAGTGGCTAGGTTGGATACCCACACATTGCTTGAGTAAGTGAAAATCATATGTCTGGGCTATTGTCGCTGCCGTGGAAAATTTTTGGAATGAGTAAGGTCATCCCATAAGTGGCAGCTGGATTTGGTCTACATTTGTCCGGGCTGATAACATCTCTCTACTATGGATTTCTCTAGACCAATGAAGTGTGGACGTGTTTCATCCTATATTCTATAAATTCAAGTGGTATCTATCCCAATTCCAACAACTATAACTTTTCCTAGTTACTCGGGCACTTGCAAATCACAAGGACAGGGTAATTGTTCCAATGAACAAGCCCAATATCATCCTCTTGTATGGTTTGGATTAGCCGATAAATAAGAAGAGGAGGACAACTACAACTGATAGAGGGGGTAGT
>JASDQU010586103.1:28282-39341 GCA_032191745.1 Picea mariana | reverse complement strand
ACTCAGTACGGCTGTGGCAAAGTATGTGGAAGCATGTGTAGCAAGTTGTGATGTAGTGTGGCTTTAGAGATTGCTGACTTGATTCTTTGATATTGTGATGGAAGCAACCTTTATCTTGTGCGACAACCAGAGTTGTATAAAGTTGTCAGAGAACCCGATGTTTCATGATAATTCGAAGCATATCGAAATCAGGTATCACTATATCAGAGATATGGTGTAGAAGGGAGTAGCAAGGCTCCAATATGTGGCTACCGATGAGCAGTTTGCGGATGTGATGAAAACGTTGTTGTCAAGGATGAATTTCAAGTACTTCAAGTACAAGCTCGGCATAGTCCCTCTTTAGAGGGAGTGATGGCTTCAAATGTTATCGCAGGGTAGCGGATGTCATGATGACATGTTGTAGCTATTGGATAGCTACCCACCAACCCTGGATGCATGCTGAAGAGACAAGGTACACATTTTATCGTAGTGCACTGGATGTCATGCATAAGATATCCATTTTTTTTGTGGGAACTAGATATTCTCATGAAGCCATGTTGTAGCTATTAGAGAGATACCCACTAGCCTTGGATGCATGTTGTGAAGTCACTATGGATTTCCTGTGATGTATAGATTCGTGTTTCCGACAATTAATGGTCATGAGATCGTGTGGATGGCGACATTGTTAAGAGTCTGTGTCGAATAGAATACCATCCTCATTAAGAGTGAGTGTTGAGATTTTATGTAATTTCATAATTTATTCCTAAGTGTAATTGTACTCATTATTCCTAAATGTAATTGTGAAAGGGTTTATTGATAATTCATGTATTTTAGGTAGTTTAGAGTGTAAATAGAGGTTATATCAAGTCATTTTGATCAATCATCGATCATAAGTACAAGAGAGAAGTACGCACTTATCTAGGAGGCTATTCTTGGTTCATGTCTGGGTCTCTTTGGTCTTGAATTCATGAAAGAGCATTGTATGACATTGTACATGTTGGAGGAATCTATACTGAGGAAAGTTTACAGGGTTTTCTCCCCCTTGAGGGTTTCCCTAAGGATATATATTGTTGTTCTGTGGATATTTATCTTTCAATTGTGATCCTTTTTCATACTAAATAATAATAAAAGAATATACAATATCATCTCTCTTGAAAACTCAACATCCCCTAGTTTAAAAAGAAATCAATTTGTTTAGATATAGGGAAACCTAGTAGCTATCTGTACCCATTTTTTGTCTTGAACCAAGGGTAGGTCCAAAGGAGGTTTGGCTTATCCATAAGCTATATTTATCTGCAACGCTCTCTGATAATACGACATATAGGATTCCTTAAAACATATCAAAAGATCATAAAATATTTGTTTTAGGAAGGAATGAAGAAATATATTCAAAAATTTGTAAGAGAATGACAGGTTTACCAAAGAAATAAAGGAGAAATACTAAAATCTCTAAGGTTACTTCAACCACTACATATACCTAATCAAATATGGGAAGATATATCGATGGGCTTCATTAGAGGGTTACCAAAATTTTAAGGTAAGAATGTCATTTTTGTGGTCATTGATAGACTCACAAATATGTACTTTTTAAAAAAATTCAAAATACATATTAAGCAAGCCAAGTGTCATAAGTGTTCATGTATAAAATTCATAAACTTCATGGTCTTCCTAAAGTAATAGTAATTGACATAGATCCAAAACTCATAGGAAATTTCGGAAAAGAATTATGGAAGACTAGATGAGTGGAACAACACTTGTTATGAGTTCATCATATCATCCACAAACACATGGTCAAACAAAAATATTTAACAAATGTTTAGAGGATTACCTACGATATTATTCTTTCGACAAACATTCTCAATGGATGAAGTGGCTTCCTCTCATAGAATGGTGGTATAATACTACCTATCACACATCTACTAAAATGTCCCCATTTGAGGCCCTTTATGGATATGCAGCTCCTAGTATCTCATACTTTTTGAAAGACAAGTCCAAAGTACTAGAAATAGAGTTACATGTGGAGAATACTAAAGAAACTTTGACGATTCTTAAGGAAAACCTTCAAATGGTGCAAAATAGGATGAAACAGCAAGCAGATCAACTTTGAAGTGAAAGACAATTTGGGGAGGGTGATTGGGTATTTTTGAGAGTGCAATCTTATAAGCAATCTACACTCAAGAAAAAGAAGAATTAGAAATTAGCTCCAAAATTTTATGGACCCTGCAATTTTATTCTCAGGATTGGACAAGTAGCGTATGAGTTAGATTTTCTTTCTTCTCTCATTCATAAGGTTTTTCATGTATCTTGCCAAAAAAAGGTTTTGGGACCAAGGACAATTTTAAGGATGAAAATTTATATTAAAATGTAGAAACCTGGACTAATCTTACTAGTCCTTAATATTCAAAATGTAAAAGATTTGGCGATACTTTTGTAAAAATATTCAAATTTCTAAGGATTTTATATAGTTTCTAAAACAATTTGGTGATTTTTATTTAAAATATTTTATTCTATGAAATTTGGGAGAATCATTTTTAGAATAAAAATGGAAATTGACGATTCTTTTTTTGGGAAACCATGGAAAATTAGCCCATTTGCAAAATTGAGCCCCTAAAATCATCTATGTTTGGGACAAACTATGCTAGTGCAAATAGAACTTTTAGAATTAGATGAAGAAGACAAGTTGCTTTTTGAACCAGAAAAAGTTATAGATCAATGTTCTTTATCTCTTCAAAATAGAACCATTATCGAGTATCTAATCAAGTCAAAGAATATGCCTTTAGAAGAAGATACATGGAAAAATGAACAATTCATGAAGAAACACCCTCATTTACAAGCTTTGATAGCAAATCTATTTTTAAGAAGTGGGAATATGTTAAGGCCCTAATAAGCATTCCCTATTATTTTATTTGATATATTAGTAAGTTGGCTAAGACCTTTCATTGTACCCTTTCATTATAATTGTACAGTTTGTCTCCTATATACATTACCAAGAAGACCTAGTTTTAGGATCATCTTATCTTGTCTTCTAAATTGGATATATTGTAAAACAATGTTTCCCCCAACAATGTTTCCCCCTTGAAGTGGACTATATTCATTGACATTTTATCATTCTCAAGGTGTTGGTCGTAACAATAATACAACAAGAACTACACTGGATGAATCATGTCTAGGTAAGCTAATATGAGTAGGACTTATTACCTCAACCAGAAAGGCAATGAACCTTTGAATACACTCTTTCAGTAGTTCTTTAGCCTAATCAAGGAGGAAAATGAACTTGTAATCTACAATGGTTCATCGATTTAGCTAATCAAGGAGGAAGATGGGCATACGAATCCTCTACAACACCTCAGCAATTTATCCAATCAAATAAGAAGATGGACCTACAAATTATCTACAATAGACTAACAATTTAGCCAATAATCCATTTTTTCAACAACCCACCAAAATGACATATAGTTTATGCAAGGAAAGATTAGTTCTGATGATTCTTGAAACTCCCTACCAACCTTAGGGATCCAAGGACTCTCAACTATAGCTTGAAGTAGGATAGATTATGGCTCTTTCACAAGTTAGAGTTAAAACTAGACATTGTAGATTATAAGTTGTAATTCGAATACATCTTCATTGATAAAATAAAATAAGAGCCCATCCACACAATAAATACTTAAAAGCAAGAACTCATCAACATAACCTAAAATTATCCCCAAAAATGTGCTGGAAGTTCAAGGAAGGGCCAGAGCATCAAATCTTGCCATAACCTACAATCTTTAGGAATTGAAATGATCATTACTTGTTAATTATAAATTCAATTCAAGCTAAAATGCTCATGGCTTGTTCAATACAAATTCAAATCAAGCTAATACAAAATAAATTCAAACAAACTAATACAACATATACAGCCAAACTAATATGAGGGAAAAAAGGCATATTCAATCGGGGATGATCATGAGGATTCGTTTCAGTGTTTCCATCTGATGGTGAGGAAGTTGAGTGGAGACAGAAATACCTCTTCCTCCGATTCCGGCCACGAACATCATTCCCCCCTGTACACTATATAAATTCATGAATGTTTCCTGCACACTCAACGGGCTTCCAAATCCATGATCTATCGCGTAAGCAGGAAATTTGGGTGAATTCATTGCATAAACAAGGTAGCGGGCGTCTACAAAATTCCCCAGAGTAACTATGCCTTTCTTACTGTCCAGATGAGATTCAAACCAGTCTATCTGATTATTGATGTGTTCCTCTGTTGTGCAGGATTTGATTGCTTCTTGGATAAGGGTAGCAGCAAAGCTTATATCTTGCTCCAATAGCTGCCTGGTGGTAGTCCGGGCAGTACCGATGGATATGCAATTCCCAAAATACGTTGGAGGTAACGGTGGTTTTACCCGGCCTCTACCGTCAGCTATCACTTCAAAATAAACGGGCTCTTTCTCTGGGACCTGTCGAGCTTTCATTACGGACCTCCAAAACTGTGCTGAAACTGCTACAAATGAAGATGAAGCCCCTGATCGTTCCTTCAAATTTTGAATCATGATTTCGCTGAAATGAAAAGTTGACTTTTCCAGTGTTGTATCTTCCTGCACGGAATTCTGGATATCCTTAAAACCATTCTCAGAGTTCAGCATTGAGACGTCGCCGGTGCTTCTTGAATTTATGATAGGCACTGGCAGTGAATCGTCTCGCATAAACGTGATAATGTGCGCTTCTGTACATGGATGGGTGGCTACTTGTTTAGCCGTCAGTGAAATGTTAGGTATGACGTAATCCCTCTTAAAGACCTCTCTCATGTGGTACGGTTTCTTCGAAATAGGAAGCCCTCTAGTACATTCTGCCCAACACTCCATGAACTGCCAAAAGGAAACTCCGTCTGCAATAACGTGATGAGCATTGACCCCTATGCAAATTCCGCATCTCACAAAAGCCGTGACCTGTCATAGATTTACATAGAAATATATCATTACTAAGATGTTATGATGGTTAAAAAACACAATTGCAAGTGATTTTTTCATACCTGTATGGAGAGAAGCGAGGCGTCGCAGTGCTCATGCCGCATCTGGACAAGTTGGTTGAAGAAGTTTTTGTACTGAAAATTATTATCTTCCAAATCCTGCAAAGTCATATTAATTGATGCTTCCACAAATTCCACTCCACCGTCGTTGCAGTCAACCTCCGGGCGACCCGATTCTCCTCCCTTCATGTCCAAACGACCAGCAAATGGATAGAAGTCCACCAGAACTAACGACAGGCTTCTCTTTAGACTCTCCACTATTGTAGAAAATTCATTCTCGGGGATTAACTCTGTTTTATAGAAAAAAAGCATCCGCATGTTACTGGCAACCATAGCACCAAGATCAAAGCTGGAGAGGAACATGTGGTGCTTCACCGTAGGGAAGGCTGGTGYAATGGTTGAAACCCCCGATACATCTACTTTTATTTGCTCTTCGGCCATTATTGTAAGACTCTGATAGAGAGGCGAGGCTATTCGTCTCTGCCCGCGGTGGGGTGGAGATTGGGRGTGATCATAGATGAAGACACGGTATTTATAGGGACTCGGACTGCTTCACCCCACGATTAATATTTATGTAAGATGGAAAATCAGATCTTGTATCCCTGGCTCATGCATCCCTGGCTCCTGTGAAAGTGAGACGTCCCCACATAACCCTTTCGAATGGACATGGCAATATAAGTAGTCTGCGAAAAGGAAGGTATAGATGGAGAAGAGTAGTCTGCAAAAAGGAAGATACAGATGGAGAAGTGGTCCTATTGTTATTGTGTTGTTTCGCACTCGACCACTGTATCCCTGGCTCATGCATCCCTGGCTCCTGTGAAAGTGAGACGTCCCCACATAACCCTTTCGAATGGACATGGCAATATAAGTAGTCTGCGAAAAGGAAGGTATAGATGGAGAAGAGTAGTCTGCAAAAAGGAAGATATAGATGGAGAAGTGGTCCTATTGTTATTGTGTTGTTTCGCACTCGACCACTGTACAGTTCACTCATTCCAACGTCTCTACAGCCACAGGTTATGTGGATATTGTCCCGGATCACAATCGATAAGTATCCAACAGATGTTGATATTGTAACTTTAAAGCAATTAGGAATATATATCAGCATGAGAGTGCTCTCATGATATCATTACTGTAACTAGCATATCCCTAAGCGTGAATGGGAATGTCTCAGTAATTTGCTAAGAAACTCCGCATTTAATTTGGTGTTGTATATTGTGGTGGATAATTTTTTTAATATTAATATACTAATTATTTGACTAATCTAAATAAATATAGATATTTTCATAATTTTAATATTTATATATACTTATAACTGAGTGTATATTATGATATTAATTATTAATATCATAATGATGATATAATATAATGATGATATATTATGATATTTACATAAGATGTTCCAGACACTGGTGTGAGGTTGTCATAGAAAGAAACCAGCCCCACCACCAATTATAAAAGTTTCATAAAATTCTTCTGCAACTACTCCAAGCTGACATAGTTAAAGATTTTAGACTAGAGTAGACTATGTTGGACCTATGAATATACCAACAAAGATGTCTTTATAATTTGATAGGCCAGACAAAAGCTACAAAAAACAAAAAATAACAGTCCATGATAGATTAATTGCTGGTAGAGTTGTAGGGGAAGGCATGCATGGATGATTTCGACCACTTGGGGGCCATTATTTCTTGGAGCAATTCCTCTTCATTGCATCATTGTGCAAGGTTCTTCAAACCCGGATCCAAAAGCGAGTCCAGGTGTTTTCCCATCATCTCTTGCGGAATTTCTACTCGTCATTATCTCGACGTAGCTCCATGATGATTCATCTCTGAGCATTAGTGAAAACCGAGTGAGGGAGGGGAGGGGGGGGTGAAGGAATAGATCTAGAGGTTGCTTCTGGGTTGGGGATATGTGTGGTAGTGGCGGAAGTGGTCACAAGAATGGAGGTAGGCTTGCAATCTTTGGCTTTGATTTGAGGGGAGGAGGAGTGATTAGTCATTTGGGAGTGGCAAGGACAACCACAACACGAAAAAGGTCGGAAATGAGTGTAACGGGTTCGACCACATAGAACAGAGTGAGAGCCATCTCGAAGTGATCTAGCGTGCTCTCTGGGAATGAGTAAGAACCAGTAGAGATGAAGGTTGAGGATGACAAAGGTGAAGGGGACCCTCGCGACTATGAAGAACAAGGTAAGAGTGGTGAGTGGAGGTAGAAAAACCAGAGAAGATGCATAGCTGGATGAATAACAAGGTAAGGTGTTTTCTTGGTTAAGACGATGGTCTTAAGACACTAAAGGATCTGGAGATCCATTAATTTCACATGAGTGACAATCATCGTGGAGGCCAGTTGTAGGGACGATCGTTGGAGGGGGAAAGTTGGGAGTAAATGAACGTCGTCAAGGCACCAAACGAGAAGATAGGGGAAGGGTAGTTTTTTGTGGATCGCTCGTGACATGGCATCTAGGCATCACCCCATCCGAGGTTAATGATGATAGTTCTCATCCATTGAGACCAAATTTAATTAATATAAATACTTATAAAATTGTGAGTTGGATATCATTTCAATTTAACTTTAATTTAACTTAAAGTTGTTGTGTGATAAAGTGTAATTGAATGTTATTCTTATAAGTGAACCTTTATATAGTAACTATTCTTAATAATAATTTATTAAGAAAACAAAATCAAAGATTAAACTTTAGAGTGGTAGCATGAAGAAGGTTCAAATTTCACAAGGAGAACCCATTTTGAATTGAATGAAATACAAAAATATGATTTAATAATAGTTATAGTCATAATTATAATAATAATAGATAATAAATTATTAAGAATATTTTGTTTGTCACGATCTTCATTGAGGGTGTAATTCCTGAGACTTTTTTAAGTGAAATTAATTTTACTTGTGATCATGTTCAAAATAAATGTCATTTACAAAGATGTATCAAAGTGATAAAATATTTCTTTTAAATAAATATCTTTATATTCTTGGTTCTATAACAATAGGGAACATTGATCCTTCATATTATTAATCCCATCTATAATAATGCCCATCATTAACCCTATCTACAATAAATGACCCACTTTGCAGAGACACAACACATCTATGAAATCATTTTTTTGGAAAAACATGTTAGAACTATAAAACCATTCTTTCTATTAAGAAATCCTCCATCCTTCGCTCCATTGGAAATAAACACCTCCATTGAGAGCCCATTTAATATAAAAGACACCCCTTGTGAATATGCTTGAGAGCTATGAAATCCTACTATAAAAGACTTGTGAATATGCTTGAAAACTATGAAATCCTCCTCTTTGGGGAGAAATGCTAAAATCATGAAATAGTTTCTTCTGGTAAGAAACCCACCATCCTTAGCATTAAAGAACTCCCTTGCACAAATGTGTAATCCACAAAAGCATAATTTGTCACTTGAAAAAAGTAAATATTAATGGTGCAATGATAACACTTAGACTATAAGCTAAGTCTAAATTTGTATATAGCAAATAAAGATAGCCTAAAGTGTTGAAATTGTTATTTTAATAAAAATGGACGTTAACAAATTCATTTGTAATATGAAAATCAATTAAATTTCAAAATTTTACTATCAAAGTTGTGTTTTTCTTATGGCTGATTTCCTTGTCTACAATACTTCATTTTCACCAAAACAAATACTTATACATGTCTATATGATATTTTTAAAATTATTGTAAAAATCAAATTTTAATAATATTTAAAACAATTACTTTTAAAAAATAATTAAACAAATAAATACATATTAAAAATAATGTTTATTTTTCTAAATCATCTTTTTTCAAAAATTTAAAACAATGAAATATACATTAATAATAAGGTTTTTAGGCCTGCAGGGGTGTAGACTGATTGGCAAGTGTCGTGTAAATGGAAGCAAATGTGTAAAAAAAGATTTCAAGGTCGATTCCCACCCCGATTTATCCAAAGGACGTGCTTGTTACAGATTTCCCTAGTTACAAAATAATAATAATAATAAAGTTTTTAGAAGAATAAAATATTTTTTTATTAAAAATTTAAAACGATGAATTTTGAAAAATGAAGATCAAGTCCAAAATATTATTAAAACTACCTTGCATAAAACTATATAAACATATTTACTTATTAACCACAATAATACTAAAATAACAATGATAATAATATATATATATATCCAAAGGAAGAGGAATGAACTATTCCTTCTTAAAATAAATTCAGTAAAATTCAAAATCTACAAAATTCATCCACAGATAAAAACAAAACCAAACAAATTCTATTTAAAATGGTTACTAATATGCTGGCATTATATGCAGAGTAATGAACTATTCTGTAATATACCAGATATAAAATGTATGCAGAACGGAAATAAAATGCTAGTAATGGCAGAATAACAACAATATAACTAGAACATTCACCACAATAACAATGAAATGATATAAGAATAACAACATAAATAACACTTTGAATCTGAAAGCAATGTTCATGGGCCTCTTCGAGGGGGAAACCTCCAGTTGAGCAGAGTGCTATTACAATAATATCCAATCTAGGGTTCTCATACCCTTGACTCTTATTTATACTAAAAAGAAGCATCTAGAGGAAGATCCTTCTAGAAACAGAAGCTTATATTAGGTCTTCTTACATCTTCCTTATTCTATTTTATCGAAAGGCCTTATAAATATTGACCTTTATTACATCTGAATATATTTTTCTACCTATGTGCAAGTTAGGACCGTAACATATCCGCCCCCTTAAAAACAGCCTTGTCCTCAAGGCTTGAGATGAAGAAATTGTTGCAAAATGGTAGTTGGTTCCCAAGTGGCGTCTGTTGGAGTTGTAGCTTTCCATTGGACTAGCACTTCCTTGATGGTTCTCTGACGTAGGCAACGCTCACGGTGGTCCAAAACTGCTTCTGGTTGTAGCCAAATGGATCCTTCTTCAGCTAACTCTGGAAGGTTGGTTTGAATTTGGCACTTAGCTCCAATCACCTTCTTTAAGCATGAAACATGAAAAACATGATGTAGCTTCGAATGGCTGGGCAAAGCTAACTGATAGGCAACTTGTCCCACATGCTTGAGCATGGTATAAGGGCCATAAAATTTGGGCGCTAGCTTCTGATAATGCTCAGCCGTGAGGGAAGTTTGCTTGTAAGGTTGCAGTCGAAGAAATACCTGATCCCCTTCTGCAAATTGACACTCAAAGAGACCTTGATCTGCTTGTTGCTTCATGTGATTCTGTGCCATGACCAAATTCTCTTTGAGGGTACGGAGAATAGCCTCTCGAGTTGTAAGTGTTAGGTCAACCGCCTGGACCTTCGAGGCACCCGGTAAGTATGAGATAATTGAAGGTGGCTTCTATCCATATACCGCTTCAAAATGAGTCATCCGTGTAGTTGTATGGTATGAAGTGTTGTACCACCATTTAGCTAGGGGTAACCATTGAGCCCACTGATTTTTCTTTTCCGAGGAAAAACACCTCAAATATGTTTCCAAACACTTGTTGACAACTTCTGTTTGGCCATCAGTCTGGGGATGATAAGTTGTGCTAAGATGCAATTCTGTGCCTTGTATCTTGAACAGTTCTTGCCAAAAATTTCTTGTGAAAGTTGGGTCACGTTAAAAAACAATAGAGTGCGGCATGCCATGAAGCTTGAAGACCTGATCCATGAATATTTGAGCAACCATGGATGTTGTAAATGGGTGTTGAAGGGCGCAGAAATGAGCATAATTGGAAAAGTGATCAACAACCACCATGATGAAGGATTTATTTCCTGATTTGGGTAAGCCGGTAATAAAATCCATAGAGATATCCTTCCAAATAGCAGGTGGAATCGAGAGCGGTTGTAGTGTGCCCGATGATTTGACTGTTTCTCCCTTGTTGCGTTGACACACGTCACATTCAGCTACAAAATTATGAATGTCATGTTTCAGACCATCCCAGAAAAAAGAATGTTTGACCCTGTCATAGGTTTTGGTGAACCCGGAGTGCCCTACTGTGGGTGTAGCATGAAGCTCAAAAAGTACTGTGGATTTAAGCTTTGATTGTTTACTTAAATACAAATGGACTTTGTAT
>JASDQU010586103.1:10117-22914 GCA_032191745.1 Picea mariana | reverse complement strand
GTTGAGGGCATGGAAGTCGGGACACATTCACGAAGATCCTTCTTTCTTCAGGACCATGACCACAGGAGATGAATAGGGGCTCGTACTAGGGCGGATAACGCCTGCATTAAGGAGTTCTTGGACCATTTTATCAATTTCATTTTTTTGGGAAAAGGGGTGACGATACAGATGGATATTGGGAGGAAGGCTTCCTGGTACAAGGGGAATGGAATGATCATGAACACCACGGGAGGGAAGGAGGCCTTGGGGAGTGGAAAAGACCAATTGATGTTTAGAAAGGATGGCTTGGAGGTCTTGCGGTACCGAGGGTGTCTCTGTTGCTTGTATGGCATGGAGTTGGGTGATAACACCAGAATGACCCCTTTTTAGCAGCTTTTCCATGTGATGGGAACTAATGATCTCAGTTGAGCCGGTGGTGATGCCTTGGAACTTATATTGGTGGCCCTCCTGGTCGAATTGCATGGTTAAGTCTTTAAAATCCATGAGAATGGGACCCAAAGTCCTTAGCTAGTCTGCACCCAGCACAATGTCACAACCTCCCATGTCGATAGAAAACATATGGGATTTCAGGTGGTAGTCACCAATTTAGAGACGCACATTTTCACAACGCCCTCCACATTTCATGGAACCACCATTGGCAATCATGATTTGGAAATTATCGACGACATGAATGTAGCAATGAGTTTCTTGGGCAATGCGGCGATGAATAAAATTATGGGTGCTGCCACTATCAACCAGAATGATGACCTTCTGATGCTTAATGTAACTAATTAGCTTGAGGGTTTGGGGAGCGAAGAATCCAGTGAGAACATTGAGGGAAATGATTGGTTCTACTTCGGGAGGGTCTGAGGGAGGGGTTATGTCAGTGGATTCATGTGATTCAGACATAGAGGGGGTTTCTTCATCTTCTTCTGAAATCTCCTCGGAGATGGCCATAAAAAGATTTTTTTCTTTACACTTGTGGCCCTATAAATTTTTGTCATCATAGTTATAACAAAGGCCTTTGAGTTGGCGTTCAGCCATTTCAGCCTGGGGCAATTTTTGGATCTTTAGTGGAGCAGAGGGAGTAGTGGGATTTACTGGTTTAGGGCGAGGGATGAAAGAGGGTTTGTAGTTTTGAGAAGATACAACCTATTGTGCTTCTTTAGATCTTTTGGTAGCCTTCAGCCAACTCTCAGGTTGATCCATGAGGACATGGGACCAAATTTCATCTTTGAGGCCACTGATAAAACACTCTCGGAAAAAAGCATCAGACATGCCCTCTGTTCTAAAATCCAGGCGCTCAAAGGCAGCTATAAAGTCTTCCACTGTTCCTAATTGTTTCATCTTTGTCAAACAGTCCAAATGGTTGGTGTCAATGTCAAAGCATTCATAAAGCTCTGCCACAAATTGTGTCCAAGCAATATACCCTTGACAAGAATTTTTTCTCCATTACCACCATTGCCAACGTTCTTGATCTAGATGGAGAACACCATACCAGAGTTTGGCCAAGTCATATGTAATGCTTTATAAAGAAAAGTAATGTTCCCTTTGGGTTACCCAACCAGTGGGGTCCGAGCCATCAAATTTGGTCACATTCACCCGTGGAAGGCGTAGGTCACGTTGAAAGTGATGGTTCTGCAAGGTATGGGAATGAGATAAATGATCACCTTCAGTATGTGGGGGTGAGGAAGAGGAAGGGCTATATGTAGGGATATGCAGTTTGGTGCAGAGTGACGAAAATACTGATTCAAGCTAGGTGGTGAGGTCCTGTTTGATTTCGCCCATTGAGGACTGCATGGTTGTATTGATGGCGACAACATTGGCACTGAGTTGTTTCACTTTTTGTTGGGTCTCAATGAGACTAGATTGCAAGGTGTTGAAGTGAGCTTCCAAGTCTTGGCTACGAGTATGGGCCATGAGGAGGGGGGAACTGAAAAGGGGTGGGCGAGGTAAAAAAAATATTCCGAAAAAATGATAGGGATGAATGTGATAAGGGCGAAGAGATGAATCCAATGGAATAGGTCTGAAATAATGGTGAAAAAAAATTCAGTCTAAAGAATACTGCAGAGAGGAATCCAATGGAATAGGTCTAATAGTTATACTCTGGTCTGAAGAATACTGCAGAGAGGAAATGCCCAAATGCTTAACCAGAAATAAATGTGTATTTACTTGGCAACCCGAACACAGTTGCGCGGCAATAGATCTTGTCTGTTTTAATTTGTTTATGTTTCTGTCCCCAAGGGTTAGGTATTCAAGGGTTCTATAGACAAGGGTTTTCCCTGTGCTATATCTCTCTGATATACGTGCGGGGTCCAACAGTAGTACTTGGCCCAATATCTCATGGCACTAAATAAGGAGGATAGACTGTACCCTTAGTCGTACTACCCGACTACCCAGGTACTAGAGAGTATCTTCCCGAGTGTTGTTCTCGGTGACACTATAGCAGTCAGGTGGCCGATCAGTTTATCTAAGGAGGGCTTCAAGTAATCTAGGCCGATCCATACACAGGCGTTGTCTGATGCGCTACCACTCAAAGGGGTACCAACAGAGGTTACAAGGGTGGCCAACAGATGTGCGCTTAAGTACCACTTGTATTTCCTGCGTGTATGAATCCCTCAACCACAGGTTTATGCGCGTAACAAAAGATATATGTGGCTTAAAGATGCTGGAATACGTCTCTACCCTGAAAAAAATTTAACCCACACTTTCTGCAGAGGAAAGTGCTCTGATACCACTTGTAATATACCAGTTATAAAATGTATGCAGAACAGAAATAAAATGCTAGTAATGGCAGAATAACAACAATATAACTAGAACATTCACCACAATAACACTGAAATGATATAAGAATAACAACAGAAATAGCACTTTGAATCTGAAAGCAATGTTCACGGGCCTCTTCGAGGGGGCAACCTCTAGTTGAGCAGAGCTCTATTACAATAATATCCAAGCTAGGGTTCTCATACCCTTGACTCCTATTTATACTAAAAAGAAGCATCTAGAGGAAGATCCTTATAGAAGCGAAAGATTCTATTAGGTCTTCTTACATCCGCCTTATTCTATTTTATTGAAAGACCATATTAGTATTGACCTTTATTACATCTGAATATATTGTTCTACTTATGTGTGGGTTAGGACCCTAACATATTCGTATCTAGTGAGATTTGTCTGACAAATAAAACAAATACAAACTATAGCCCTTAACTAAAATATATATGTACAATGAAATAGGTAGGCATACCCACATTATTATCTGTAGAACAAGGACATGAATATATTGTCTAAAATCCAATAAATCCTAAAAATTGGATGGATCTGTGGCATCGGTTTTCCAAATAAGTAGCGAAAAGCAAACCAAAAAAGAATACATTGTTATGAACCACCCCTGTACTTATATTATAGGATATCTCGCATAATTTTTTGAACCCAAATAGGCGTGTGGTAGGGAAGAGAAAAACACCTTTGTCAAAAGTCGAGTAGAATTGCAAAAACTCGTGTTTTAAATACAAACCATCATTACAGCGCTTGCTCACTCACTCTATAAGAGAATGACCTTATCTCATTCAAAATATGGTTTGTAGGAGACATACGAGGCCATCAAAATTTGGCTGGTATAAAGAGAACCCCATCATAGGCAACAATATACACACAAAATTTGAAACCGAAGGCAGAGTAAAACTCGGAAGTAAGGTAATTTAAATACAATCATAGGGATCTGCCACTGGTAATAACATAGTCATAAACAAAAAAGAGAGAGAAATGGAGGATGCTTTGAGATTAATCTGCACTCGAATAACATCTTCTATATTGACAAAGATTTTGATTAAGTAATACCTCATAAAATCCCCTTTTCTCTGTGTTTTTCTCTGTGAACTGTAGTATTCGCTTCACATTAACTGTGTTTCTCTGTTCTTTTCTCTATGAAATGTAGTATCTGCTTCACAAGAACTATGAACTACTCTGGTATCTGCTGCATATAATCGCTCCCTACGTGCACACCCATAAATTTCCAAAGAAAAGGAGGTTAGCAATTCAGATCATTGGCAACCGATGAGAAATACCAACAAGCAAAATACCCATGTCTCTCTGTCTATTCTTGACCACAAAATTTCGGCTTTCCAAAACCCTACAACACTGGATCACTTTGTAATGTTAGTTCCTCTTTAAAAGGATATGGAAACATCATTAACAACGCACTTAGTACTCTGGTGACTTAAGTAGCGGAAATTATGCGTACTTGGGTCATGTTGCTTGAGTGCTCTAATGACTCTTTGTCCTGGAAAAGTGATTTGTCATGCTTAGAATCATGATTGGTATAGCACGTCATAGTATTTTTAATTAGGAAGATAGTTGGTCTATGACTACAGATTGGTATGTTACAATTTCAAAGATACTTTTGAAAAAAAATAACAAAGTTATTTTTAAATAAATTTATTATATAAGTAAATATTAACATAATATATTAATTTATTAAATATTAAATTATATAGAAAACAAAATAATTTATATATAATTTTAAACATTTATACTAAAATTCGCAATTCTACTCTATCTTATTAATATTTAAATTATCAAATTATGTTTTGCATAACAAAGTCAAGAAAACATGAAATATCATGCATAGTATTTTTATGGAATCATGAATGAGAGATTAAAATAGTTAAAGATTACTCATTTATGATTCCAGTCTGCCCATTGACATGTTTATATTGTTGACTTACCACATGTCTTATTTCCACCTATCTGTGTGTCCATCTACACTGGTAGTCTGTTCTTACCTTTCCCTGTCCAGTTGCTCAAGTATTCCTCGGTACCAATGGACAATAGTTCATCCAAATTCCCAGCTCCATTATATATCATTGATTAGGTAATACTTTACCCAGCTCCACTCTATATGTTGGTGTGGCTTCACACAAATTATAAACAATAAACATATATTTTGCCCACAATTTTGATGTGACCGATTCTATTTTGAAATTTTATAAATGGGCATGGTTCCTCCTTACTCTTTAGGTGTTAGTCCATATCCTTATTTTTTACTTTTCACACTATACATTAGATGTTTCATTTCAAAATCAAGATAATATGCTAAGTACAGTTATGTACTATAGTACAACTATAATGAATAAAGTAGTTGGTCTATGTCCATAGTTTATGTAATGAAATCTTTGAATGGAATGAATTGATCCCTCGAGAGAAAACAAAACCAATAATTCCATCTCTGTAATTTTTACTTTTTCACTTAACATCTTTGATGTTTCATTTCAAAATGTATATAATGAGTGAAATTATATAATGTAATACAACTACAATAAATACAATAGTTGGCCAT
The DNA here is from genome assembly GCA_032191745.1 of Picea mariana. NCBI lineage: Eukaryota > Viridiplantae > Streptophyta > Pinopsida > Pinales > Pinaceae > Picea > Picea mariana. The sequence continues at coordinate 17,600 of JASDQU010586103.1, read as the reverse complement.
GTACAGAGTCATTGTATAGAATCCCGAATGGAATGGATTGACCTCCTCGAGGAAAACTATCCATAGTCAATTTATAGAGTCTCTGAATCAAATGGATTGGCCTTCTCAAAGAAAAGTAACGGAAAAGAAAATTGTGTTCCTTGATTAATCACAAGGCAAACCATTCCTCATCTTGAACATTCTTCAAATCTTAGCTTATCATGAAGTTTGATTATCATTAGTAAAATAGATAAAAATTGTTTACGATGATTTATGTTTAACTTAGTTTAAATGTTTTGAGAGCAATTATAAGTGATAAATAATTCAAAAACATAAGTAAAAAACCGAAAAACCATCATTATATCATCGATGCATTCTAAAATCTCGGCCATTAGTAATTGCCATTATCCTGCAGGTTTTACTCCCTCTGGAAAGGTGTTGATCTAGTATTTTAGAAACAGTTACATTGGCTAATATGGTCATTTGAGTTCTTTGATCAGCTTGTATGACTTCTCTCTGTGAACAAAACCATTCTAAACATGTTTCAAACAATCTAAACACCTTTCCAATAGTTTTTATTGACAAAAGTGCTTCAAATAATCAATGCCAATTGCTCATCAATTATTCAAGGTTTGAGTTGGCAATGTTCTCTACGACCAGTCATTGTTCTAGTTCCAGAGAATACATTGACTTCCATATGTTGCTGTTGTCAAAGGTCGCTCCTCCAGGTGTCGTCCATCTTCTACAAAGAGTTTTTAAATGTTTCCTTCAACATCTTAGCACGATTTGGCTAACCCCATATATGGAATAAAACAACTCTCGGTATTCTAATATGTTTTTTTTTTTAGACAATGTGTTGCTCTTACAAACCAGTGAAGTATTATTCTTACCACATAGATGCAGGACTGTATGTTTCACCAACGGTAGGTACCTATTCGATTTCTGTGAATCTAGTCGTGCCTTTGTATAATGCTTCTGATATGGGTATTCCTTATCCTATTGTGTTAATTCAACAGTCGTTTTGGGATAACAAGCAACAACAACAAGTTCCCATTGGTTTTCAAGGGGATGCTAGCAGCATTGGCATTGTTGCTTGTAGTGGGACCAATTTCACGGGTTCGAGTCCCATATATGTTTATCCATTAGGCCAAGAATAGGAGACGAGAAGGGCTTGTCACGTTTCTTTATTACAATCTCAGGCATGCTAAAGCAGGATTAATAGAAATCCAGGAGCAACATTTGATGTAGCAATAGAGATTGCAACAACATTACAAGAGTCTACTTTAGAGGAAAAAATAAAATGGAGATGAAGCTGAAGGTGACAATGGATTTTGGATATGGCTCAGGTAATTTCACTCATAAATTGAAAATTATGGTCATGCCTATAGTTTTTTGGCTTATCAATTGACAATTCTTTGTATGTGGATGAAGCATAACACTTGCATGTTCAACTGTAGCAAGAAAAGTACAAAGCATGAAATTCCAAATCTCAATATCAATTTTCTCATTCAGCGTGCAACAATTTACCAATTTCAACAAAGAGAGGGTTTTCAAGTAACCAAGAACCCCTGAAACACTTGACAGATTCCAGTAAATAGACTAGTGGTCGTTGTAACCGACAGTTCTACGACTACGCCTGATTTGATATGCGATTGTGTTCCATGATATGAATGGCAGAAGATGCCCCAACAAATGCCAATGTAGATCATGTGAGGGTCGTTGAGATTGAATGACATGTTTAAGTGTGCTTGGCAAGGGCTTATACAAGGTTGGTATATCTGCATATAAAAGACCCACCATTTTAGATTTCATTTTTATTTTTTTGGTTCATTGAGGTTATTTGTTATTGTTATTTTTTTAGATTTTTTACTTCATTATAAAGAAGAATGGATCGTATGAAGTGATAATGACGAAGGTCCATCGTTTATAGAATGTTGAATCTGGGATTTTATATGATTAATAATGTTTGTGGGAATCTATGATTCATGTATGTTTGTCAGTTACCCTTCAAAAGATAATGTTCATAGCAATAATAATGTGTAGTGGGAACAGGGAAAGGCCGATGAGGATAGAATTCATGTAGTTCTGTCGGATGAACACGGTTGGTCCTTTGTGGGGATATATAAGGCTTCAATGGTCTTGATGCCCCTGAGTTTCTAATGGGTAAACTTTATAAGGCTACCTATTATGAGGTTAAATGGATCCTTTAGGATCAGGTTATCAGAAACCTGATCGCCCACATGCCCAATCCCAACAACATAATCCTAATGGCTTTGAAGCAAGATCAGATGATTGTTTCCCAAATGTCAATCCCGACAACACAATCACAATCCCAACAACACAATGTCGGGCATATGGATTCAGCATATGAATTCATAAAAAATATGCCTTAAGAACCTACAACTCAAAACCAAATTCGATGCATGATCTCGCCGTGGAGATATCTGATTCCTCCTACTTATGGAAGAGTAAAATATGTGTGCATGTAATTATATTTGCATTCTCATTCACCCGTTTAGGGGGTATGCTAGTTTAATTATAATGAGGGACAGGTGAAATTCTCCTTTGAGAGGAAGAAGCGAGTTAGTTGTGAGAATTTGGTGTGATTCGGTAAGAGGGGTTTTCCTTGAGAGCTCGAGCAACAGTTGTGCTAAACCAAGAGCTATTGATTTCTTTGTTGTATTTGTGGGAAAATGGTGGCAGAATACCTGTTCTTTGTATGCAGTATGTCCTCTGGCCTCTCAAGCACCCACTTATTCTCATACGTTCCCTTTTCTCGACATTCATGGAACTAGATCTATCCATCATCCACTTTCCACATCCTGCCATCGCGTGTTTGAATTCCGCCGCTACTCCGCAACCCCAACCCCGATTTAAATATCTCCATCTGGACAACTCTATTAATAAATACAAGCAGCAGTGGAAACAGGAATTGGACTTCAGGCAGAGAAATCCCCTGGATGATGGCATAAGAACAAAGATGAAGAGGGAAAAGGAAAAAATGGACAACAACAACAGTAGTGGAATAAGATCAAAATCCTCATCCACCTCTCAACACAAACAACCACAACCCCATCGACGAGGAGGAGAATTCAGAGGCCGACCACCCCATCCGAGATTCGATCTTCAAACCGATCATAAACTATACAAAACCTTCATCAAAGGCCCCAACTTACAGGCTAGACGATTGGTGAACGAAAAGAAGTTGGTCAATTGGAGGTTGGTTTCCTTTATGTCTAACGAGTATCTCACTCGTGGGACACTATTGGGAAGATCGTGGCCGCTGCAGGATTCAAACCACATCCGGCATAGAATTAATGATAAATCGAAGCCTAAGTCCACTTTTGTTAATCAAGATAAAAATGGAAGCAGAAGAGAGAAAGAGACGTTGTATCATACGCTCACAGAATCTCTCAGAGCTAGAGATGTCCACCTCCCTGACATTGGGAACCCTTCTCAGTTGACGTCCTGGCTTGGATTAGACTAATAAATATCCATACATCCTTCCCCCCTCCCAAACAAATGCACTACATTCTGTACAGATTGCAATTGTCATGTTTTCTTGTTCGAATCTCAGTCAAATGATGATAACAGCGGTGTATTTTTTCATTAATGTCATGTTTGGTTCCCCATATTGTAGGTTTCCATTGGAATGATCCGACTGTATAGGAGTCATAGAAAAGGATAAGGGAAAGCATAGGTTTCCAGTAGAACAATTCGACTGTAGAGACGTCATGGATAAGGATAAGGGAAATGCAGAGTAAATCCCAATGACAAGCAAATATAAAAAAAAGTTTCAGAAGCAGTTGAGAGACTGTACTACATGAATTTTTGTTGATTGAGTTATGTAGTCGAAGCGGGGATTGCATCTCCATACTTATCTAGAACGTTGATGTGTTAGGGGACTTTATCCTGGCAGGTATGTCGTTTAGGGTTTGGTTGCATCTTCTATTTATATTCTATAATTAATTCTGATGTAAAACAATTGATATATCGTCACCTCTTTGATTTTTAAAATTTATTTGGAAAATATTAGGAACACGATCGATACTAAAGTTTGTATTGTAAAATCTATGAATTTTTAAATTTCGCAGGAGGATTTATATTATAAAAAGATTGTGAGATAATTTTTTGTACTAAAAATTAGAAGGATATTATACCAAAGCAAAAAAAAAAATAAGTGTACATTTCTCTTAAAATTTTCAAAAATGATTGACTATAACATCTCTTTGTTAAAGTTTTTTTTTTATTTACATAAGAGATTGAATCTCTTTATGTAAATAGTGGGCCTAATGGTTAAGAATATGTATTTCTTCCTAAGAGGTGATAAATTCAAATCCAGAGAGAGGTAGGGTATGTATGCCTTAGTAGACTTTACCAGTGAAATAGGGACGAAAAAGGTCTCATACACCAATTTGATGTCTGGATTGACCTTAACCTTAAAAATAAATTATTATTACTATTATATTAGATCAAAACTCTTCATATTAATTTCTTAAATATATGTATAAATTTTTCAGAAATTAGTTACAAATAAAAACACCAAAACCATACATAATTAAACTGAAATTCAAATATTGTTCTATAATTTGGATTGGATTTCCTTTCACTATAAGAGGAAGGAGATTTAGGTTGAACCTTCACTTTCGGTTCCTAAAAAAACCTTGCATTAAATTTAATGTTGTTTATTTGGAAGGCATTGAATTTATCTTCATAGTTCACAGTACCCATGCTCATGTCCCCTCTTAAGCTTACTTTCATATAAAATTAAAATTTTTAAATCAATAATTTAAATTTCACTGTGGTCCTTATCATGCTCATGTTCCCTCCTAAGTTTAATTTCAATAATTTATATTACTTTTAATGCATTTTTATTTTCTAAATGTTACCTCTTTAGCCATTTTCAATAATTTATATGATTTTTCAATGCATTTTTATTTTCTAAAAACATAAATATAATATCCTACGCACAAATATAATATCCTATGCACTTAGAACGACCACTTTCAATAATTTATATGACTTTTCAATGCATTTTTATTTTCTAAAAACATAAATATAATATTTTTTTCCAACGGTTTTTTTTGTAGAGGTGCCTTGGATAGTTTGTTCGCAGTTTTATGAGGGAGATGGCTTGAAGATCACCCCCTGTTGTTCAACTACTAAATAATGCCCTGTTGTTCAACTACTCAATAATGATTTTTCAGTATAAGCAACCATCATGAGAAGCTATGTTTACTTAACTAATGGTGGGACCTTGAATCCATGTAGGTAGATGAGGCACTAACTATAAGGTGGTTTCGAAGCGATAGTTTTAAAAAATTTGTCAACAAAACATGTTCCTAAAGTATGTTTTCGGTATAATTAATTAATAATAATACTGTATATAATACTATATATATGTATTATTACTATAATTAATTAATAATAATATGATATATAATATTGTATATGTTAAGAATATAGATTGGAGTAAGTTAATTTGAGAGCAAACAAATCTGTTTTAAAAAATAGGTCTTCCAAATTTTTAGAAATAACCTGAGTTTAACATGGATCAAAGCAACATGGATCAACATGAATGAAAGGAAAATACCCACTCTATATATGGATCAAAGCAACATGGATCAACATGAATGAAAGGAAAATACCCACTCTATATAGATCTCTGTATATAATATTCATTACATTATTGGTTGATACATAATGCGGTGCAGCTTTTATAGCGTTTGTATATCATATTAATTATTTCGATCATGGATCAACATGGATGAAAGGAAAATTACTGCTACTTAGCCCACTCTATATAGATCTCTATATATAATATTCATTACATTGTTGCTTGATACATAATGTGGCGCAGCTTTTATAGTGTTTGTATATCATATTAATTATTTTAATATTTATTATAATATATCATATTATTATATTTTGATATTTATTATATAAATATCAATATTTATTATATTGATATTTATTGTTTATTATAGAAACGTATGAGCATTCAGCTGTAAAGTAATAATCTAATAAACAGAATATAATTTATGGTATCCAACTATGTCTAAACACTCTACCGCGCCGCGATTAAACACAATAACACGACCATTCATTAGAAGGCCCGCAGCAATATCCCCTGGTAAATCTGATACACCGAAGTCTTGTTCCATGTTTTATACTTACCATCTGTAATCTGATAAATTACGGTTCGTCATTTCGTATTAAACTCGTGATAGAAAAACTATGAGCCGTATGTCACATTCAGATGAAGACAAGGGAAATTCAGAGATAATTCCTTGTGTCAGGCTGTACCAAATATATAAAAACAAAAGAAAAGCCACATTGAAAGTGAAAGGTGTAAAAACAATCTTTCAAGTGGATTTACAGGCTGTACCAAATATATAAAAACAAAAGAAAAGCCACATTGAAAGTGAAAGGTGGTAACTTGTATCCCTGGCTCCTTGCTCATGCATCYTCCSTGGCAAGCACTTAGCAACAAGAATAAGATTATGTTTTGCAATGATGTAAAAACAATCTTTCAAGTGGATTTACAGGTTGTAGCAAGCATAAACAATCAATCATAAATTTGTTATTTTTAATTCCTTTTGATAATTTCGAAAATAAAATGGCATACACCAAGACAATAATATCAAATCAAAGAGCTATGAACCAATCAGATATTCGATYTATAATAGTTAATAAATAAGAAAATAAATCATTTTTTWAAAATAAATCAGGATAATAGAAAATTTGAATCGAAATACAAATAAGAGTGTGTAATATGATATCCAGTCTACAAAATGTACCAACTAATGTCCTAGAAAGCACCAGTTAATATGAGGTCAACTATCTTTGACCGTTATGCAAATGCTAGAGTCCCTAGCAGCAGGCAGGGACTAATAAGAGAGTAGTTTAAAAAATTTACCTTTTTGGTTTTTTGGGGGGCGATTTTGAGAAATTCCGTGAGGAATGGTTGGATCTGCAGATTTTAGTGACTAAGTTTGTATAATTGGAGTGAGGAATGGTTGGATCTACATATTTGAGTGGCTAAGTTTGTATAATTGGAGTGCCTCAAGAGTTGCTTGTAGTGGGACCAATTTCACGGGTTCGAGTCCCAGATATGTTTATCCATTAGGCCAAGAACAGGAGACGAGAAGGGCTTGTCATGTCTCTTTATTACAATCTCAGGCATGCTAAAGCAGGATTAATAGAAATCCAGGAGCAACATTTGATGTAGCAATAGAGATTGCAGCAACATTACAAGAGTCTACTTCAGAGGAAAAAAGAAAATGGAGATGAAGCTGAGGATGACAATGGATTTTGGATATGGCTCAAGTAATTTCACTCATAAAATGAAAATTATGGTCATGCCTATGGTTTTTTGGCTTATCAATTGACAATTCTTTGTATGTGGATGAAGCATAACACTTGCATGTTCAACTATAGCAAGAAAAGTACAAAGCATGAAATTCCAAATCCCAATATCAATTTGCTCATTCGGCGTGCAACA
>JASDQU010586102.1:4639-18970 GCA_032191745.1 Picea mariana | reverse complement strand
CTTGATCCCGTGGACCCATCTGCACCTGAAAATATTCATTTCTGGTGGAAGTGGAACCAGATTCCAAGTTTGGTTCTATAGGAGTGTGTCATACTCCTTCTGCATGGATTCTTTCCATAATGGATTTTCCACAACCTTATTGTAGTTTTGTGGATCAATATATTGAACCATATAGCAATGCATGGGCATCGCAGGTTCTGATGCTGAAAATACATGAGAAGGATCCTCATGATGAGATCGAGTCCTCCTCGAATCCAATGGATTCCCTGCAAGGCTTCCTACTTTCCGAAGTGTGGTCTGTGCCTTCTTGGGCATCTACTGAAGCTTTGACGTTGGCTTCTTATCTGGATGTACTACTTTCTTATTTCCATGTACATAATCTGAGTGTATGGAATCATCTTTGATGTCTGAAACTAACGGAAGCACAAGAGTATATGCATGTAGCACTGGAGGTGCATGCAAAGTACTCTCCTTATGTGTAATTAGAAAAGATGAGTCATCGTCAGAAAACTTAGTGAATTTATACAACCTTGACTTGTGATCCACCTCACCAATTGAAATGATGGAATTGTCATGCATGTCAATTACTGAAATTGAATCTGATGTAAATTCAACATTTTTACCTTTTTGAGTGATCTGCTAAACTGAGAGCAGATTCATAGAAAGATTTGGAAGATGTAGAACATTCTCAAAACTGCCATTGTGGAGTTCCACTCTCCCTTCTCCTGCTACTGCTACTGGAGTATCATACCCCATGAGAATAAGGGGTCTTGAGCATGGACTCAAGGAAGAGAAAACTTTCTCTTTCACTTCCATATGATGGGATGCACCAGAATCTATAATCCATGAATTAGATGAGGAATTAATTGCAACCAAAGCATGATGATTACCTTTCATAGGAGCATGATCTTTTTCCTTATGCTTCTTGACTCCCTCTAGAATGAAGTTTCCAAGATTGTTCTGCTGAAGTGCCTATGCCATAAGATCGATCTGTTTCTTCATGCATGAAAATTCTTCATGATTCGGTTTATTGCAGTAAGTGCACTGGTTTCCCTTCTTTTTCTTCTTCAAATATGAAGAGTCTTTGGAACCTGAAGAATCGTTAAAGGGTTTGGAATATCCCTCCTTCTCATTTTATTTCTCCTTCTTGTTCTGTTTGAATGATCCTTTTCCATCATGCATGGTGAGTGCATGTGATTTGGGATCCTTCATGAGGCCCATTTGTATGAGTTTTGTCTGCTCTAGTGTGAGAGACTCAATGAACTGAGCCATCATAGGCATTTTCAAATTTGAGCCCAAAAGACATCTGCCAGAATGGAAATTGGAGACATATACAATGTATTCTGGTCCTAGCTTGGCCAAGATTGTTAGAATAAGTTGTTTCTCTTGTGTAGACTTGTCAATACCACATTCACCCAAGCTCAATATCAAAGATTTAAATTTAGTAAATAAATTCTGTATATTATCAAAACTTTTAGGGTCTAAGGTATTCAACTCTACCTCAAGCATATGACCTCACATCTCATCCTGCTTTCCAAAGAGTCCTTCCAATGTGGTCCATATCTCATTTGGAGTCTTCCATGTCACAACATGAAACCATATATCAGTGGAAATTAAATCAAGAAGTAATCTTGTGGCCTCATCCTTACGGTTCACCCATCTGGTCTTCTCAAGCATTGATGTAGGTTCTGTTTCTGTCGCCATCGTCAAATTATACAGTCCTTTTCTTTTGAGTTGGAATGTTTCCTCCAAATTCCATTAAAAATAGTTGTAAGGCATGAGGATTATCACCAGACTTTTCTTGAAGAAGTTTCATCGTCTCCATCCTTGCTTTGATTTTGAAAAGATCCAAAACCCAGATCATGGATTCCGAGATATGATTGACGGTGCTATGACAACTATAGATATGATAAAAAAGGATATATATCCTCAAATATGATGTGGGTTTTGGATATTTTTGGTGAGCATGAGCATCCCTATTTTATATGTCTCTAGTAAAAATTTCAGCCCGACCCAGATCGCGAATTTTGAGATATCACAATTTTACTACAAAAAACTAATTTTTGGAGGGCTGCTGAATCGTTGCACCCTAGAGAAGGGTAAAGTGTGGCGATGCTAAATCATCACACCCTTAGTGAAGGACACAGTGCGAAGATTGTGAAAAACTGAATCGTCACACCCCATATGAATAACACAGTGAGACAATGTCACACCTTGGCTGTGTATAGGCCATGCCGATTCTAATCGTCGCACCAATGTCGTACCTTGGTTGTGTATAGGCCAGGATGATTCCAATCATCACACCTTTCTATAGGGATAGGCCACGACTATTGCGGAAACTAGGTTTACTCAAGGAATCTTTCGCTCTTCTCTAGCTTGTCTGGGTTGCTCCAAGAAGCTCGACTCTGATACCATGTCAGTGTTTCATGGAAACCTACATAGGAGACCTAGCTAAAGCATACACAAACAAAGCTTATCAAGAAAAGGAAGAGAGATACACAATGGAGAATGATAATCAATTTATATTATGATATAATCAATGAGTGAGTGATCTTCACTCATATAGGCAATGGCATCCTATAATTAGGAATGCATGCATAATAGTGATGGTCTAATATTAGAAAGTCTAAAAAAGAACTAGCCAGTTAACTCCCACTGAACTAGTGTTACTACCATTGAACTAGTGTGCTGAAAATATAAATTTATCCAACAAGCATTAGAGTGCATATCCCCGAGTAGGAGCCAAATGTTACCCCCCAAGGGGTGACAACTTCAAAGGTACCTTCACAAGGTCTCATATTGTTGTTCTGCAGTTCTTCTCATTATCTAATGAAAAAGGGAATTGTTCAATATAATGAACACATAAAGAAAAAGGCATAAAGGGGTAGTAAGAAACAATGTCGAGGACAAGTAACTCAATGCTAAAGATACCTCTTCAAAGCTATTGTATAAAAAAATCCTAGCTCATGAAATCCAGATGAACAAATAAAAATACCTATSCATATAAATGACTTTGAGAGTCATCACATGAAGTTTTTACCTTCCCTTTTCCATTTTTATTCATCACATTACCTATCTTTTACCTAGGGACTTCRGAAATACTTGTTGTCCTAGGACTTGTCACATGTATAAGGGTTAATGTTGCTTCCCTTTGGTAAAACTTACACAAATATTAAAACTAACCCTTATTTGTTAGGTTGTGTTTAGAKAGTTCACTATGTGCTATCATCTAATGGGCTTGCCAAGAAGCTAGACCCATCACTCCAAGTGTGTACCTTGCATTTGAATTCATGTACCATGCCTCTAGATATGTGACATTGCATTGGGATACATGTACTTATATTTGATCATATCTTCAGACATTGGGATCTATGTCATTTACTTTGGGATTTGTGTACTACATTGGGATACATGTAACTGCATTGGAATCTATGACAATGCATCAAAGCATGATAGGGACACGTCATCACACTTGCCACATGGACCACTCAGAGTTTTTCTCCTTACACAGTTGGACATTGTACTCACACTTGTGCATTTTTATTCCCTTCTTGGACCACATGTCATAGATTTTTATACATTTGAGGAGACAATTATAGTTTGTTGGAGTAGTTGCAAGTGGTTAGGTTGACTATTGAGTGATGTGGCATTGACCACCTTGATTTTCTTGAGGAACGCCTGCATTGAGGCAGCCACACGTGACACTTGCCATTGGATTCTCTCTTGGATGTCCCACACATGCAAGGGAGTTGGTTAGAGGATCATTTGGGTCCATGGACCATATTTGACTCACCTTTCATTCCTTGATGAGACGTTGGCACATTTTTTGAGGGGAACATCTCTTCTAGGCCTCTCCAGTCCACATGTGTGGCCCTATTTTTATGTATTTGACCATTTTGAGAGGGGAACTCTTGTATTGAAGGGTTTTTATGGATATTTTATCTCATCTATTGCATTTTCCCCATGGTTTTGATTGGGACAATGGTTTTGAGCTCATGGTATTAATCTAGAAAATTATATTTAGGAAGCTCTTTGACTATAAAAGGAGGAGAACTCTCTTGGAGATTAATGAGAAAACTGGCTTACAAGAGTTCTTGTGCATCCATATCTCTTCTAAGTGAATGTTTAGCTATTTTTCAAGGTTTTAGATAAAAAAAATCAGGTTTGTTGGAGGACAAAGATACTATAAGGCCAAAGAATGGGATCATGCTCCACTTATAAGGGTAACTCAAGGTATAGTATTCTTTCCTTACCCCTTTGACCATTGAAGAATTGTTCCATTGCATTAAAGTAGGACATCCTAGGGCTCTTCCCTTTTTCCTTGGCCAACCTTTGAGATCATCTTGTTAGTACTTGGAGAGGATTCTTAAAGGACCAATCCCACCATCAAAATCTTGAAGAGAACCTTCTATCTTGAGTCAATGTTTGAGAGGCAATCCTTCGAGTGACATCAACATTGTAGAGACCCCATAGCCTTATCTAGGCACTAGTTTATCCTTTGTCTTCAATCAACAAAAAAACCAAAATCATCTTTTCCTTTCTTTGTTTCTTTTCTATTTTTGTTTTTCAATCTAGGGTTCACCTTGTCCTATTTTTGGTATAAATTGTTTGGGATTAAATAATATATCTAATGTTTAGATTTTATTTATTCTATATTGCTCTTCAAAAGGTGTTATTTGATACTATCATATCAAGGGTTTTGAATATAAGTTTCATTGCCACATAATTTTATCTAACCCTTTCATATTGAGGTATCCTTGAAGAGAAACACAAATTATTATTCTTGTGGATGCCCTAGATATTGTTTCTTGGAACATATGGTATTGACCCTAATTAGATCGTTCATTCTTTCACTTTTGAAGTATGGTCAATGATTATCACACTCACATATAACAAACAATGATATCATAAGTATGAACAATTTAGTTTATTGATGTCCCATCTCTGGTTAACTTGTTGAATAAATGTGTGAATAAGGGTTACAATTTATAAGTAGTCCAACATTAAAGGTGGTATTACTCTAAACCATGCCCGATGACACATTGATGTAAATAAATGAGTAATGACCTCTCTAGAATGGGAATCTTTGTCTCCTTTTTGATCATTGTCCAATGACCTCCCTCACAAGGAAAAACGTCACTTCTATTTTGATCACTGTGCAAAGGTGTCTAAATTGTCCTAAAAGTACAAAGTTATTATCTCACTGAATGCTATTGTTACAAGGCTCATTTTTGCAAAGTTTGATGAGTATTGTGCTATAAAATCTCCTGAGTGACAAATCGATGCCTTCGTAAGTCTAGCAACCTTATGAAATGGCCTAATGATATCAATTTGGGTTATTGTTTGAGGGTCTCTTATTTCTTTTCAAACTGTAGAGTTTAAGAGTACATGTGATGACAATGATATAGTTGTTCTTTGGCTAATGTTTATGTGTTTTTTTTATCCATTTTCTCTCTAGGATGATATTGATGCATGCCATGTTACAGTAATTTCATTAAGAGATAAATGTTACCTTAGGAGTCGCAGAGTCGAGGTTAATGATCTCGGTTAATACATCACTCCTTTACAAAGTTCACGCTCTCGGTTGATTTAGTATTTATGATGTTCTCATAGATCTAATATCTAGTTCAAATCTGCTATCCTAGTCTTTGGTGAAAGAACCCTGACTATTGTCATTTATGTGGATGAGTAACTAGAAATATTTCATTATATTGAAGGCATTTTTAGGCAATCATCTCTTTGCAATACCTCGCATAAAAATCATAAATGGATGCATTGTGGGAATGATATAACTATGCAATCTAGTAATCAAGACTTTATTGTTTGAATAGTATGACACATCTATGTTAGTACACTTTCATTTTCTTACCTCATTCACACATGCCTTAGTGTCTTATCACAACAATATATTACAACACCACTTATTAGATATTCTTATATGGTTCAAAGTGCTCTTTATTGTCTCTTATTTTGACAATACTCACTATATAAATGCGATATTAGTTTCCCTTATGTTTTCAATACAACAATTCATATTTGTTTTGATTGCAAGATCATTGGTTCAATAGTAACACTTTGTGAAAATATACTCTTGGTTTAATAAGAATGCCACCCATTTCCTTTGTGCAATTTACTGAATGGGTCCACCCAGAAGGTATCTATTGCTCAATAATGGGCATAAGGCTATTGTATTGAAAGCGAAACAACCATTGAATAAAATTTAGCTCATTGTATAACTTATCCAATACATAAATTCGACTAAAAAAAATCTTAAGGATGCTACATATATTTGAAGATGTCATTGACACATATTTTTAGTGTAACAACCTCATATTTCTTAGTTGTCAAATAACAAAAAAGAGAACTACACATCATTCTGAAATGTTTTTCAAGGTAATCCCACTCTTGATCACTAGAGTGCAAAGTGTAATCATAGTTCCTTTTACAAAGATACCCGAGAAACATGAACATCACATGCAAACAACAAGAAGCTTCATTGACAACTAACTCAAAAGGCCCATTACAAAACACGAATCATCTACCGTGAGAAGTCTGAAATATATAGAGAAACTCAGTGTAGAGGCAACCTTTGAAGAAACCTCCATGACACCCTTTCCCTCCACGCTTGTCCCTTCCACCACATTCATGAATCCCCTACCCTCCTCTCCCTCACACTCACCCACACCCACCTATCCTCTTCTCTATTGCCCACATCCCTGCTCTCTCCTTTCTCTTGGTTTATTGACCCTACCCCCTTCATTCCTCCCTTGCATAGAATTTCAAGGATGAACCCATCCTCCATGAAAATTTCAAACCTCTTGCAACAGATGGATGTAGTGGACCAATCAATGGGATTGACTATTTCATGCTCATTTTATTTTCAATGTTCATTATTCATTGTTAATTTTCAGTTTTAACTTTTTTGAGCCTTGACTCTAGATATTGATGATTGTAAAATGAGTATTCCGATTTTCTATTTCATAATTCAGTATACACTATCTTTCTTAGTACTATTTAGATTCTATAAAGATGAATATGAATCATTATATACAATACTTCATTTATGAATCAATGTATTTCGTTTCTGTATCTGAATCTAAATTGTGTTTATATCATTTACAAATTTGAATTTAATATTTACAACGCACAATGATGAATGTGCATGGGATGAATTTTTATTCTTGGGATTTTATCATTTTTTATTTTTACTTTTATAATTTTAGAGACGAGGACCACATTGCTAGGGACCCTAATATCCGCCCCCCCCCATAAATTTCCCTAAAAGTTTGGAGGCCTCTCCACACGTCCCCCATTTGCATTTCCCTAATCCCATGCTCCTACATACCAGAAAATTGGTGGAACATTTCTTCAATCCCTTGCATTGGTGGTATCGTGGGGATATGGTTGGCTTCAAATTCTAAATTTTTCAAGGAAATAAGTTACCATCATTTCAATGTGCTTCTCAGATTCCAACAAATTTCAGTTGTATAAAGGTGTCTGTTAAGAGTGAAAAACAAAAGGACTCTAGAACATACTATTACAGATCAATGGTCCAGGGCATATACTTCATCTATTAGAGGCACACTATTTTCACTTCAATGCTGGTTCAGGGAGACAATGTAACAATTATGTTGAATTGCTAGCTTTGAAACTTTTTTCTGAAAATATTCAACATCTAATTTTTTCATATGATTATTTGTACTTGATCAATAAATGGAATTATTGTAGGAATAACATCCACGTGTAATGCCTCACTTGTTGCATCTTATCTTGAATTTTCAACAACTGTAGAGGTTGATGGCTAGTGTGTTTGATGGTCTCTTTCCCCAAGAGATAGTGAGTATGAAATCCTCCCTAGGCTATCAAACCATGTTTCTAAATTTCTAATTTCAGATTTCTTCAAATGTTTATGGGGATTCATCAAATGTTATTAAATGTACGCAAGGCAGGTTCAGGATAGGTAACAAGGTGCTAATGTCCATTTTAGAGCAAGTGAAGCTAGTGGATACAATGTTAGCAGAGATATCCTACCACCACATGTACATAGAACTCAACATAAAGGTCGATTATTTTGCAAAAGATGGAATGCAATTGGTATATAATGTAGGATGCTTACATAAGTTCAAGGATGGCATAGAACTGCCAAATATCCAAATGGCCATTATGATGATACAAATCTATTAAATAAAAAATGATCATAAGTCTATTCATAGAATGAAAGCTATCTGTCTTGCACCGTAATAGAGTATATTTGAAACCATCAAGGGAAACCGGTAATTATTATGGCTACATGATTCAAATACTTATTATGTTTTTTTGTTCAAGGATGCTACGGAACTTCTCGAGATCCAAATGGTCATTATGTGGATACGCATGACTAATAACCGAGAAATTATCAAAAGTTTGTTTATTTGGAAAAGCTAGTGATACTCATGGTTGTAAGATTTAAATACTTATTATGTTTTGTTGTTCAAGGATGCTAGAGGACTGCCTGAGATCCAAATGATCATTATGGGGATACAAATGATTAATAAATCAAGAAATTATCAAAATTTTGTTTATCTAGAAAAGCTAGTGATACTCATGGCTGTAGGATTCAAATATTTATTATGGTTTGCTGGAAATATTCCAGTTAATTATAGACAAGTGATTAAAATTTGTCTCTGAAGCAGGATGGATGTAAGATTAGGAAATCTGGCTGGAAATATCATTGATAAATACACATAAGTGGATTTTAATAACATTCATTTTGAAACATCAGGTGGAAGTTGGGGATAATTATGGCTGTGGGATTCAACTATTGAATATGCTTTGATCAAAATATTTCTGATAAGTAAAGAAAAATGAATAAAAATTGACTGTAAAGAACACCAAATGTAAGACTTAATCCTTTGATAACGCAGATAGGAACAAATTAGGAAATCCATTTGGAAATATCACTGATAACTATAAACAAGTGAATGAAATATCTCTTTAAGAAGAATGAATGTGAGACTTAGTCCCATGATAAGGCTGATAGGAACAATTTTTTTCTAATACCTATGGGTTAATAGGTAGATCTTTCTGAAAAGATGCAATATGCATTTATAGAAGGTGTTGTAGCATAGAGTGGGAGCAAGAGAGTCTAGAAAACAAAATTAATTTTGGAGTTTTTTTTAGTTTTTGGGCGATAGATGAAGGAGAAAATCAGTGCCTTACTTTGTTTGGGATATGGGTTCATGCATGCAACATCAAGGGGAGATTTTTATTAAAGATATATTGGCAAATCAGGTTGTAACAACAATATCCAAAAGGCCCTAGATTTAGCAAGCCAAATATCACAAAATTCAGATGGAAGGGGTCTTCAAGAATCATACCACTTTCAAATCGACTTGAAAGCGTTATTTTCCTAAAGAGATTAAACTATACCCTTGTTCTTAGGAAATATACAGAAACTTTATTTCTCTTTAAAACAATGTAACAAAAAGCGTTTGGGAACACCTTTTCCAACAAGAAACATTACTCCTCTATGACACTGAAATCAACTTTCACAATCCAAATCTGCAATAAAAACTCACTAATATGCACCAAGAAGAATATTTGTCACATTTCAACAAGGTTGTACATCCATTTCACGAAGCTTAAATAAAGATAAAATAATTTCATTCCAAATCCTGGAAGAACTTTCAATCACCTTCAAATGGAGAGAGAAAACTCTTCTATAAGTTTCAACTCTATCTCCTCAACAATACATAATTATTTGTTTTCCTAAGTCCATTAGTCCCCAAGAAATATCAATAAAATATTACAATTCAAACCTCCTCAGCAACACCACACTAAAGAGTAGTGACATGTTGTTGAGATCCCCTTTCTTCTCCAAGAAAAATAAATAAAACATGCTAGGAAAACAATAGAATAATTTCCTCAAGTAACCAAATCCATGACACAAGTCAACTAGTAAAAGAATGGAGTGGTTAGTTAAGTGGATCCTCCAAGAGTGTGAATCCTCCTTTCTCAATTGGTTGATAGCCTCCAAGAGTGGCATGTGTGGCCTCTTCTAGATGTGCTTGATAATCATGGTGCCATGTGTCATCCCCCTATGCCCAACGATCTCCAAGAAATTAAACAACTCTCAAAAGGTGGGGAAATTACTTTAATTGAGTAACTTCACCATGTTAGCAGTCAGAATATGTGAGGTGCTCCTCAAAGGGATGACTATTTTCCCAACCACTCAAGTAAATGTCAAATATTTTTAGATCCATCCTTAAAAGATGGTATTTACAGTTAGTCACCCTACTCAAATTAATGTAACAAACTCCTCATGATGTGGAGTTTGGAATTATTTGTGAATATAGCTGAGAAGAGGTCAATGGTTGTTATAACAACCTTCTCAAAATGTGGCTGCCTCCAATACCATATCTTATTATTTCTACGAAAAGCCACAACAAAAAGATCTCAACCCATATGATCTTTCTCCATTGAATGTTGGGAGTCTGCTCCCCTCAAAGGTGTGCCTTTGTTGTGACAAGGAAGTAAAAATATGGATAAGGACCATAGGAATTATGAATAAGGTGAGAAGGTAAGTAGAAAAATGCTCAGATAGATCTAAAAACTTCCATGAGAAATCACCTTCGGGACTGTCTAGAAACACTTCTTATGATCATTGTTTCATGCCTCTGTTTATGGAGCAATTTCTTCTTAGATGTTCATATGAACATGCAACCAAAATTTCCAATTATCCCCAAAGATGAAGGGTATTTCCTTAACCCCTTAGAATACATATGTCACCTTACTTCACCTTAAAAAAATCCATACTAGAGGCTTCAACTTGATAAGGATTTCATATGACTCATGTAAATCAACYAGGCCTACTCCCTGCTCAAACATATTTGTACCACAAGGTTTTGTAGCAGCTCCAACTAGTGCTTGTTCCTGATAGACTTTTACAACCAATACTAATTTCCGAGCCTATCATTTCTCTGCAACAACATCCATTTTTATGTMTCTATACCATTTTATTTTGTTGTAGATCATGTCCATAGGGAAATAATTCACTCCAATGGTGCACTCTGCCTACATGTTGTATTTGGCATGAAGTGAGGCTTGTGAAAAGGTCTCTTTACATGTTRACTTGGTACATGAACTAATACACACAATAGAAGATATGTGTTGTGAGAGTGGAKACTTAAAATAAKATTTAATAAGGACCATTGACATTATGAAGAAGGCGAGGCAGTAAGTCGAAATCTGCTCAGACATATCTAAAAACATCCATGAGAAATCACCTTTGGGACTGTCTATAAACACTTCTTATGATCGTTTTTTCATGCCTCTGTTTATGGATAAATTTATTCTTAGATGTTCATATGAACATGAAACCAAATTTTCCAAGCATCTCCAAAGATGAAGGGCGTTTTCTTAACCCATTAGAAAATGGATCTCACCTTACTTCACCTTAGCAACAACCATACCCGAGGCTTCAACTTGATAAGGATTTCATATGGCTCAAGCAAATCAACCAGGCCTACTCCTTGCTCAAACATATTTGTACCACAAGGTTTTGTAGTAGCTGCAACTAGTGCTTGTTCTTGAGAGACTTTTACATCCAATAATAATATATTTTGATGTCTCTATACCATTTTATTTTGTTGTATATCATGTCGAGAGAGAAATAATTCACTCCAATGGTGCACTCTGTCTACAGGGTGTAATTGGCATGAAGTGAGACTCGTGAATAGGTTTCTTTACATGTTAACTTGGTACATGAACTAATGCACACAATATCATATATGTCTTGTGAGAGTGGATACTTAAAATAAGATTTAATTGAGAGCAGTTTTATGCTTTGTCCTATAGGCACAAAGGCAATTGTAACCTTGTAATCTTTGTAAGAGAAGAATGTCATTCTATGTTGGATGTCTCCTCAACACTATAGAAATGTTCTAGAACTCATCTCATGTAAATATCTCTATAAATTAGTGCCCAAACTATTTCATCAGATGAATGGGGAAGCAAAGTTAAGATGAACTTATCCATTTTAGTAGAAGATATTAAGATCCATAAAGCCATTTTATTTATTGTGGTAAAGCAAGGCATTGTAGTAGAACAAGTTGTAATTTGTGTCCATACCTTATGCCTGATGATCATGCCTCTTCAATCCATGTTGGGGATACATCCTTCATGTAACAAAACCATTTCTTGAACACTGTTTAAAAGGTCTTGAAATAGAGAACATGCACACCAATCCTACTGGGATTCTCCAAAAAATCTACTCAATTAGTATGCCCTCTTTGTTGAACATAAACAAGCTCCTTGAAGTTAAGAATACATGGTTGATATGCTAGAGATATCCCTTGAACTGACCTTCATCCTTAGAATAACCTACAACAACAATAACATGCACAAGATCCGGCTGCATAGTACAATTTATCCATAGGAAATTTCATAATGAGCTTAAGAAAAACCTAACCTTCAATTATACTTATCTCCTTGAAAACAAAAGTATTAGGGCCGATCTAAAATTATTAGCAAAATTGTCAGGGATGACCTTCTAAAACCATAAACATAATATGCAGGGATGACCTCTTCATTTGGTTTGTAATGCTAGTTGCTAGAGGTCTGAAATATCATGAAAATAGGTTATTTCCTTTTATTTTATCAACTGCCATCTTTATTTCAGTGAAGAGTAAATGCAACATAAGTAAGTTTTTTTTCTGGAAATATTGGATGTAACTCTCAGAAGTTCCCCTCATACATACTATTGTAGTAAATACACCTAGTAATTCTGAAAAATGTACCCAAATTGTTGATCTTCATGGTATACCTTCTTGTTTGTTACAATTTGGATGACAATAGACTCATGTATCAACTCCACTCCAAATCCTTTGACAATATTCCCAATAAGGATGCTTATGATTCTCCTGAAACAAGGCAACATGCATAATCATCATGCTTGCCAAATTTTCCTTATCATTACCATGTTCAACAAACTTCAAAAATGATTCAACATCTATGCAAATGTCATGAGCGCTCCACACAAGTCTTACCAAAGTGTAATATATCAAGATCTTCTAAGAGGCCTTATAAATGCTGAATTACAGGTTTGGATTTAGATGTGAAAATACCGCTTCTAACAATCAATTGTGTAAACTTCAGCTATGCCATAGTAGCTAAAACCCTTTCTGTCATCTTCATACTAGAATGATCAAGGTGTAATATCCTCTAGATAAAAAATCATACCAAAGTAACACCATGATGATGTCGATACTTTATAACCATCAAAGCATATACCAAGAGGATGACTTATCAATTGAAGACATACAAATGTGAGAGGTACCAATATACGGGGCACCCACCACTCATGTCCATCAACGGGGCATCCACCACTCAGGTCCATCAACATCTCAATATGTGTTACTCATGAAAGTCCTACCATGTGATGAAAATCACAATTTTACCTCTCATGTAATATGGGGTAACATAAAATACACTTTCTATAATTATTTAAAAATTATAATTTTTTTCAAGATATAAATATTAAAACAATAGATGATATAAATGTTAAAACAATAGATGAAAACGAGTTTTCATTTCAAATAAAATACATTTAACCACATAACATTATAACAATATTACAACCAACCATACAAAATTAATGCATTAATGTAAACTAATGCTTAGTAAAGAATACCATAAAAATATAAAAAATATAACCTACATCGCAATTATTATACAAATAAAAATATTTCATTGAATTGTGGAATAAAATTACTTTGCTATCATTGAAATATCAAAATATATAACCCACATTGCAATCATTATGTAAATAAAAAATATTTCATTGAATTATGGAATAAAATTACTTTGCAAGAAATAAGCACAACTCACAAACCCTCTTCTATGCATTTGCATCTCTTTCTATTTCATTGAATTATGGAACAAAATAATTTGCAAGAAATAAACACAACTCACTGATCCTCTTTTATGCATTTGCATTTCTTTCTGTTTCGTTGAATTATGRAATAAAATTACTTTGTAGGAAATAAGCACAACTCAACGACCCTCTTATGCATTTGCATCTCTTTCAATTTGCATTGTCTAATGTCTCTTCATCACTTGAACTTCATAGACTACAATGAGCAAATAAATCAAGCTGACAATGATAGCAGGAATTAACCATATGAAAATTTAAATAACAAACAAATAAAATGACGAATGAACCATATATACTTACTCAGTGTTGCCCATTCTCAAATACTTTCGAATCATCAGAAATAGAAAATAAAATATGAATCCACTATGGATGACATGCTATTATTCACTTTTCTTCATGAATAAAAACCCTTGTCTCAT
>JASDQU010586101.1:0-10472 GCA_032191745.1 Picea mariana | reverse complement strand
AACCAAGAGTCACCAAAAGGAAGCTTGCGACATCAAGGTGACCAGGTTGTATCTTCTACTTTCGATTAATATGATATAGCGACACGTCCTTTTCCCATAAAGTCATTCTTACTTTATTGTGTAATTCCTTGATCATACACATAAGCTGACGATTGAATATATTTTTCTATCTTCACTTTGGTTGGTTTGTGTTGTATTGGTCTTGACTTTACGAGAGCACCGAAGCGAAGCGGGAGTAACAGAGACCCTAGAAAGCAATACAAAGGTATGTCACTTGTTCCTCCTTACTAGCTATTTCAATGGTCGTAACTTAGGGAAAGAGTCATGTCCTGTCCTGTTTTGTTCTAGATCTAAGTGGATCTAGGGAGATCTGTTAGTGTCCACACCTACCGATTAGTCTGATAACACACCCACCTCTCGAAAATGGGGAAAAAATTGACACAATCATGATCACAGCCCCGCTCATAGGGACTCAGAAGCGTCCTCATGAATCAAACAACTCAGACAACGACAAAGAAGCACCCCTGGATTCAACAACTCAAGATTATGTCACTTCCTCAGACCATATGGCTTTGGTGGTAAAAGTTGTTGAGCCTATCATCTCCTCTGGTTGGATTGATGTTCGTAAGAAAAAAGGTAGAAAGGATCCTCACTGGCCAACACAATGATCCGACCCTTTCTCCTTATATTGTAATGTTTCATCTTGCTTTTCCCACACACTCTATGGGGCTCTATTTTAGCATAGGCTAGTTTCAAGTGATCCCCTGTTCTCTTTTTGGGGGGTCTTCTCCCATCAGCAAATTGATGTATCACTTTGTACGTTTTTTCATGGATTGAATAGAAGGATTATCCCCCCTTTTTTACTTAAAAAAAAAAAAACATCCTCATGAACTATCTCAAACTGATCAATAGAATTCTCAAAATCCTCCACATGCCTCTCAACTGTAACATGATCTTCTTCAAAAAAATGAGGAAAGTACTTAAAGAAATCAAGAGGATAAGGATGAAGATGATATGGAAGCTTTAAAGGTTTAAACAACTTGTCTTTGGTTCTAGTTTGAAAACTAGTGGGATGAATATGAGGCTTAATGCACTGATGGAAAGGCTCAACAGTAACAACAAGATGTGATGAGATTCGAGGAGGTTGTGGATCAGTTTCAACCTCCCCAGGGCTGCAACGGTGATTAAGTTCAAGAGGGGTTTCAATATGAAGCTCATCTTTATGAGTAGGCTGAGTTGAGGATATAATATCAGCATCTACAACACAGGCAGAAAGCAGGTCTTCTTCTTCCAAGGATGGATATATAATGGAAGTTTGGTGATCAATTGAATAAACAAATAAAAATATGATCCTCTTTATATGTGAAGGGAAAAAAAAAATGAGTTGATAAAGAACAACATAAGTTCATGAAGAAATCACATAAGATGATACCTAGTCATTCCCTTAATCTTTCTGTCAATAGGATCCTCCCCAGTGGAGTCTCTGATGTGGAGTCACTAGGTAGATGATTACAGTCAATTTTTTTATCCCTCTCTTGTCTACCATCAAGAGTTGGATCTATGTCGTTCTTCCAAGGGAGCTCTTCAAACTGCTCAAATCCGTCCCTGACAACGGCACCATTTATGTTAGCACTAGGAATCACCCTCAGATTCTAATGAGGATAAGCCCAGTACCCATCATTTTATACAGTAAATGTAAATGGGTTTTAAGGGGTTCAAATGGATAAGACTCGAGATAATATTATTCCAACTCAGAAAATCTAGGCTGGCATGCACAAGAAATTGAGGTCTTGTATCAAATTCAGTCAGTAAGTTGGAGTAAAGGTGAGTAGGAGGAATAATTTGGTGAGAAAGTGTAGAGGTCTGCTATGGACATCAGGTCTTCCAACAACTTAGGGAGGAAAAAAATCAAACACAAGATTCTCTTGAATTCAAATTTTCAAGGAAACTGAAAGACATTATAACAACACTATAATAAAAAATTCATCATAATGCAGTTACAACAATCCATTTGAATTAGTCAATCATGAAATCTCTCAGTATTAGAGGCAAATAAGATGGAAGAATAAAGCTGACTTAGATTAATCAAGAAGTCTCAAATAAAGTGACATAACCATAGAACCAGTGTTCTTCATCAAGATATTACAATAAGGGATCCTAGATCAACCATAAACCCTTACAAAATATCCAAATTGCCTATATATAAGCAGAATTGCCGCAACCATCAGGAGTGTGATCGGATTGCTTCATTCAAAGTGTTCATTTGACGTCTTCTCTGTCAGACTATGCATATAGTATTCTGTTGTCAGACGCGAGCTCTTCCATCTCGACCTTCTCTATCAAACTGCACATAGAACTCTCTGTCAGACACGAGCTCAAATCTGCCAATCCTTTTATGGATTTCCATTTATGTGCTGAGACGAGGCCTCAACCACCACTCTCATTCTCAGTAACTGCTTTTCATTAGGATCAGAATGAGGCCTGACAACCATAATTGTTCTTAGACAGTGCCAACGACTTATGCGAGTCAATTTTGATGCCTCCCGGTTATGTAGATATTCTTCTCTGATCAATACAAGCACAGCAGGTGGTAGGCTGAAATTTTCTTCACAGATCAACCTTCAAGAATTTTGATTCTCAAACTCCATTTGTATTCTACTGCTTTTATTCGGAGCGAAGGATCTGGAGACGTGTGGCTCCTACTGATTGATGGCTCAGATTCTCTTCGGGCGCTTCAGGCTTTGGCCCTTCAGGACTTTACAATGTTTCTCATTAGCATTATTTCAAAATCTTGATTCCCTCGATAATTTTCCATTGTTGATCTCTCCCAATGAGATCTACGACACATATTTAATATTTTCTCGACCATTGATTTTGGGCCTGGAATGAGTCACTCTGAGTGTTGTGCTTTACACTCATGGCTACAGTCTATGACCTTTGAAAACTTTATGTGATAAAATTTGGCTCCACAGGGGAAGGAATGCTCCCTGCGAGCTACCAAGAACAAGTAGTTCTAGTGCCTTGGCTGTTGGGTTATGGAGTCTGGTTCAAAACATTTCGTTGAAGGCCGACATGTACACTATTCTACTTATAAAAGGAAAACAAATAGACATGTTCCAGAAGGAGCTTATTTATATACAAAACCTAAGCTAACTGACTTTTACAATGGGCTAAGTGAAGGAAAACTTCCACCAGAGCCATTCAAACTGTTTGATTATCGAATCATTCGCTTCACTGCAAGTGATCCATAAAACACAAGGAGAGTGTGGCAGTTGTCTAATTTCATTCTTATGATCGCCCATATTACTTTCAAATGATGTTAAAAATATCAAGCCTGCATGCTCCAAAGAATTTGAGTAGTATAACTCTATGTACTCATTGACAGGGTCATGAAACTGAAGGCAACACATGATTAACTCATGGAAGGTTACCTTCATTGTGTCATAGTCGTTGACAGTTTGTTTGATGTTTTCTACACGCACACCTGATTGAATGAAAGCCACAGGCATCTATGGGTCAAAAAGATGCTTGCTGTGAACTGTAGGTACAAGTGGAAGAAGGTTGGAGGTAGGAGGCTATTGATCCACTGATGACTATTGATTTACTTCTGGTTGTGTATGAATGATCTCTTCATGTGCCTCAACTAAGGGTTTCTCCTGGTCAAACTCTCGGGTTGTGTCTTCTATGACAAGGCCAACTTCTGCACCATCTTTATTGTCTTCATAGTGATCAAATATAAGATAAGATTGATGCTCATCATCACTAGAATATCCATAAAAATGGGTTGCCTTTCATGTCTATGATCAACCTTTAAAACAATAATTTCATCAAGCATATAACTATTAAAAATATCCATTTTAGGAACAGTAGTAATTGTTGCTTCTAATTGTTCATACACATGATTTTCATCAAGACAAGGCTGCTCATGGATACCTACGTCGAAGAAAAAAATTTCCACGATCTTTTCTTCATAGGGGTAACAGGTAAAAAATGCCTTACATTCAGAGTTGAGATGATACTGACTTTGAATCCTACCACAATCTCAAAGGTTCTGCTCTACTTCCTCAGAATCCATGAATAACTTTGATAAATATGTAGATTTCCTTTCTCTCAGGAGAAGGACGAGCTCTGAATGTTGAGCCATGACATAGTACACCATGGAAACAGTCTCTGTGGGTCTGATCTCTATAGGAATACTATGATAAACATTGTAAAACCTATTGTTGAAGACATCCAAGGATTCCTCTTCCCCTCTCCTCAAAGCATTAAAATCATCCCAGTACTGATCAAGTGACTTGTTCTCACCCCACCACTTTAAAAAAAAATTATATAGCTCGACCCAAGAACCAATGGAGTTAGCTCCCAAACCCTTAAAACATACAACATCATCTCCTAACAAGGATTTGGAAAACAACCTCATGGTAACATCCTCATGAACTATCTCAAACTGATCAATAAAATTCTTGAAAGCCTCCACATGCCTCTCAACTGTAACATGATCCTCTCCAGAAAAATGAGGAAATTTCTTAAAGAAATCAAGAGGATGAGGATGAAGATGATTTGGAAGCTTTAAAGGTTTAAACAATTTGTCTTTGATTCTAGTTTGAAAACTAGTGGGAAGAATATGAGGCTTAACACACTGATGGCAAGGATCAACAGTAACAATAGGATGTGATGAGATTTGAGGAGGTTGTGGATCAGTTTCAAACTCCACAAGGGTGCAAGGGTGATTGAGTTCAATACGGTTTCAATATGAAGCTCATCTTTATAAGTAGGCTGAGTTGAGGATATAATATCATCATCTACAACACAAGCAAAAAGCAGGTCTTTTTCTTCCAAGGATGGATATATAATGGAAGGTTGGTGATCAATCGAATAAACAAAGAAAAATATGATCCTCTTTATATGTGAAGGGAAAAACAAAAATGAGTTGATAAAGAACAACATAAGTTCATGAAGAAAGCTCATAAGATGATACCTAGTCATTCTCTTGATATTTATGTTAATAGGATCCTCCCCAGTGGAGTCGTTTATGTGGAGTCATAGGTAGATTATTACAGTCAATTTCTGTATCCCTCTCTTGTCTACCATCAAGAGTTGGATCTATGTCATTCTTCTCAGGGAGCTCTTCAATCTTCTCAAATCCGCCCCCGACAATGACGCCATTTTTGTTAGCACTATGAATCACCCTCAGACTGTAATGCGCATAAGGCCAATACCCATCAATTTATACAGCAAATGTAAATGAGTTTTAACGAGTTCAAATGGATAAGACTCGAGATAATAACGTTCCAACTCAGAAAATTTGGGTTGGCGTGCACAAGAAATTGAGGTGTTGTATCAACTTCAGTCAGTAAGTTCGAGTAAAGGTGAATAGGAGGAAGCCTTTGGTGAGAAAGTGTAGAGGTATTCTATGGACACCAAGTCTTCCAATAGCCTAAGGAGGAAAAAAATCAAGCAGAAGATTCTCTTGAATTCAAATTTTCAAGGAAACTAAAAGACATTATAACAACACTATAATCAAACATTCATCATAGTATAGTTACAACAATCCATGTGAATTAGTCAATCATGAACTCTCTCAGTATCAAAGGAAAATAAGATAGAAGAAGAAAGCTGACTTAGATTAAACAAGAAGTCTCAAATCAAGTTACATAACCAAAGAACTAGTGTTCTTCATCAAAATATTATAATCAGGGATCCTATCTCAACCATTGACCCTTGCAAAATATCAAAACTTCCTATATATAAGCATAATTGTTGCAACCATCAGGAGTGTGATCAGATTGTTACATTCAAAGTTTTTAGTCGGCGTCTTCTCTGTCAGACTGTGCAAATAGTCTTTTGTTGTTAGACACAATATCTTCCATCTGGACCTTCTCTATCAAACTGCACATGCAACTCTCTGTCAGAAGCGAGCTCAAATCTACCAATCCTTTTCAGGATTTCCATTTATGTGCTGAGACGAGGCCTCAACCACCACTCTCATTCTTAGTAACTGCCTTCATTGGGATCAGGATGAGGCCTGACACACATAAATGTTCTTAGACGATGCCAACGACTTCTGCGAGTCAATTTTGACGCCTCAAGGTTATGCAGATCTTCTTCTAGGACCAATACAGGAACAACAAGTGGCAAGCTTGTTATAACCCTATAATTTATGGGATCAACTGTTGATTGTATTTTTGTTCCCTTCGGTGTTTTTGATTTGCAAATATTACAACATCCTGAAAAAAGAAAGAAAAAAGAAAAGAAAAAGAAAGAAAAGAAAATGAGAAAAGAATAAAAGAGGGCATAAAAGAAATTAAATAAAGCCCCATGCAATAACAGTGGCTTGATCCATACAGTCTAAGCATGGCCAAGTCCTTTTAAATTGATGTTGATAGCCTTAGTGAATAAGCTTGACTAAACTGTCTAATCTTAGTCAAGATGATAGGGTTAGTGAATAAATTTGACCAAATAGCCTAATCTTGGTCAAATAGCCCCTAAGTAGACTATTTTCTTAGTCCAACAGTCTAAGCTATGCTAAAGGTGCAAATGATGTAGGTTAGGACATAGGTTAAACAATTTCTTTTCAAAAAATATGTGTGATGATTGATGAAAAATGTAAGATTTTGGATGATGAAGTGTTTTTCTAACCCCATGGTGATAAAGAGAAGAAGAAGCCGTGCGCAAAACCCATAAAAAGTCATTAAGCCTAAGTCCCATGCCATTTGTTGAATCGTTCCCTGCAAAATTAAAGATCGGGCCTAGATCTACGACTGAGCGGTGAGCGCCCAGATCTACAACTATGAAAATATTTCAACCCCCCCCCCCCCCCCCCCCCNGGCCATCCCACTAACGTGCAATCGGACGGTCCACAAAATATTTCGGACCTCCCCCCCGACCATTCTTCTTTTAATGGGGGGGGGGGTCCGACATGATGTTAAACAACACGCCCAGATCAACAGTTGATCCATATTTTCCCAGATCAATGGTCAACAAGGAATCCCGGACCCCCCAACTTTTCTACCTTTAACTGAAGGGGGAGGGTCTAAAATGAAACAAATCCAGGTGGGCCCCATTGCAACGCGACGTCACCTCATTGCATCCAAGCTCCCCCTCTCCAAACATTTACTGCCTATCAGTGTTACAATTCACCACCACCCTATGCCATTTCCATGTCACGACCCCGTCAGCATGTCCCATCCATCTAACTGTTACAGGTCATATCTTTCCCATTCACCTTTCAATCACCAGTGCCGACATCGACCAGAGGTACACTTTAGATGTCCTTCATCCTACACTCTCACGCTCTAAATGACCCGTTGGCCATTTATGATTGGCCACATACCTGTTGTCCATATGACCTATCCTTGTTCGCCCAAATAGATACCTGTCCACTCAAATTCAACCCCATTTCGGTCATCTCCCATTCCATTCACATTCCCTGCATATCAAAAGATTCATTTTCCTCCACCTCTACAATGCCTCATCCAACCACAACCATTACCACTAACATTTTGTTTGAATTGCAGGTACTCTTCACAGCAATGGCGCCAAAATACAAGAAGGTAGAAGATGGGGAAAATCCTTTCCTCCCACCTCCTGTCGACCTCGACAAGATCCCATTGGCTGACAAAGATCATCTTATATCGGACACAAGGTGAGAAGTTGAATTCGTGGATTTGCAGTCATGGCTCAAAGACACTTTCTTAGATCAGAGTGATGAAATCAGGCTCTGGGAGTCCAATCTTCCTTTATATCTTTTCCCCCAGCTCCATCATTTCCCTGAATTTACCCTCAAATTCAAGGCTCATTACCTTCCTGACCAAAGAGCCATAGTCTTGTCATCAGGAGAAATTTTGTTCTTCATCACACCCGAGGCCATTGATCAGATGATGCAGATGTCCAGAAATGAATCTGCCTCCCCTTTCAATCTCGAAACCATAACAAAATTATACCATAAATTATATTTTCCTCAAAGAGCCCAGATATTTGAAT
Source organism: Picea mariana (assembly GCA_032191745.1). NCBI lineage: Eukaryota > Viridiplantae > Streptophyta > Pinopsida > Pinales > Pinaceae > Picea > Picea mariana. The sequence goes on along the minus strand of JASDQU010586101.1, from coordinate 2,489 downwards.
TTTTCCTCCCACAGGATGCTCAGTTCCCCAAATCAAATTGCCCCTATCCTTCCTCCCTGTTCTCAGAAAAGGGAAACCAAGTCATTTCATCACTCTGTTGTCTACTTGGTTATTTTTCATACGCATGGGTGGATGAGCCTATATTGGTTTTTCTGTCCATTATCTCTATCAAGGGAAACTCCACCACTCAGTTCGACTACAACACTTTCATGGCGAAGAACATTCACAAGAAATTTTCACAGTTTTCCATAGAGGGCATGTTTCGGTACTCATCCATATTGGCTTACATGTTCATCTTTTTTCAGACGGATATGTTCTCTTTCTCAATGAAGAAGATGGACAAGGAAGGAAAACCTCAAGCATTGACATTATGGACGTTGTTGCTCAGGAGAAACTCCACTGAGTTCACTTTTAAATAATTCATTGAATTGTTTTATCATCCAGTTGTAGGCATGCTTAGTGGAAGACCTGAGCATAGAATAAATGAAGAAATTCAAAGAGTTATGCACCTTTTATATCTGGCAAAGATTGGAGATTGGTTTCTATACCAGAATCACCTAGAAATCAGAGTGCATGGGTGTGAACTAGCTCCATACAAGTTGCCTAAGTATGTGTTTGTTCGAATATTTGCACTGGAATATATTCGTCAGATGAGAAACTTAGATGAGATCAATTTTGTGTCTCTGAAGAAAAAACAACAGATGAGGATCAAAGGAAAAATAGGCCCATTTATCTACAACAGTCGAGTTGTTGGGGAAGAGGCAGACAAATTATTGAAGGAAATGAAATTCAGCACTAGTTTTATTTAGAGATATGACCCCACTAGGATCATTGTAGAGATGAGATCCAAGAACAAAAGTTCACCCTATGCCCACACCCTCAAGCCAGAAATCGAAAAATATGTGAACTAGATAGAATGGGAAGTAAATACTCTGGTAGATACTGAGCCAGAGGAATCTCTTTCAGTATCTATTTCACTAATTACCACTCCAATGGAACCCAAGGAAAAAAGACCAAGAAAGGATGATTCACCTTCAATCATTAAGGTATCAACAAAAGAATTCCAAGTATACAACAAGAAACCCAAAACCACTCATGCTACTCACATGTCTGGTGAGGAAGAGCCCTACTCTGCCATAGTGATTGAGAGAAGACAACAGGTGGTGTCAACTTCTTCTTCGAAGAAGTAGACAAAAATAGTTGTGACTACCCAAACTTCACAAGGTTTTGTACCCCTAAGCATTTTTGAAAAATATGAAATGATTAAAAAGAAGAACCAGACACTAACCAATAGCACCTACTCTCAGTTTTGGAAGCAAAATTCCATAGCACAGTACAGGCTATTGTTATCATTTGACACAGAGAAAGGAAGAATGCATCTTGCATTTCTACAAGCACAGGTGCCTCAACCCAAAGAAATCACTAATTACAAGAAGTCAACTACTGTTTTTGACACCAAACAAGTACATCCAGCTGATCAGATGGACTTGCACAGACAGATTGGAGAAATGGTTTTCTCCACATTAGCACATGCTTCCGCTACAACATCAAAGTTACAGGTGTCTTTAAGAAATGTTCAGACCCAATTGAAGTTGGAGAAGATATCCTCTTTGCAAAGGATAATAGAATAAAATCCTCAGAGGAGTTGGTGCTCAAGATTGGGTATGATCCATCGAATGTTAAAGAAGCAGAGGAAATGTTGAAGAAAAAGAATGTTGACATTGCATCTTTGAGAAAACAATTGAAATTGCCACCAACAGAGGATTCACAAGCTAAAGAGGTAGCTGAGGCATAAAACAAGAAAGAAGAATTGTTGAAGCTTATCATGCAGCAGAAAGCACAGCTCAGAGAAATGGAGATAGAGTTGGAAAAATTATTGAAAGAAAAGGAACAAATGACACCAATGGAATTCATTCCATTGAGTGAAGTTCCCATTGCAGAAGTAAGTAAAACAACAGTTCCAACAACCACTATAGCAGAAATTCCATCAGCAGACCCACTGACAGCACTGGAAAAAACTGTGGAGTTAGCAAAATCCATGGAGGAAATGACTCTGCAAGGAACAAACATCAACAGGTTGAAAATGGAGATTGAAAATATATAGGAACTCAAGTCTTCTTTCCAAACAAGATACAATGTTGAGAGATAGGTGTCAGAGAAACTCAAGCATGAAATACAACAGCTCCAAAAACAAACAGTGGCAGGAAAGACATTAGCAGAGACTAAGTAAAACATATGGACAGATATTGCAAAATCCATAAATGAAATTTGGCCCATGGTGCAAATCATGTTGGAGCAACATGATCTGGTGTTAAAGAGTAGGCAAGCTATTGAAAGGATAAGAACAGAGCTTGTTATCCACATTTTTGGTTATCAAGATGATGACATGATTATGACATGGTGATAGAAGATCTAACTCTTCTTTAAGATCATTTTCATGAAGAAATTTACACTTGTCAGTTTCTCTACATCACTCTTTTGAAGATAGT
>JASDQU010586100.1:13414-49985 GCA_032191745.1 Picea mariana | reverse complement strand
AGGATGTCGAGGAAGACAAGAAAGTCAAACATGCCATTACTAGACTTAAAGGTCATGCAACACTATGGTGGGATGAACTACAGGCTGACAGACGCTACAAAGACAAGCATAAAATCAAAAGCTGGGATAGAATGGTTGCAAAGATGAAATCCAAATTTATACCCAAGGATTATCAGATCACTCTATTTCGGAAGATGCAAAATTTGAGACAGAAGCTGATGTCAGTGAAGGAATACACTGAAGAGTTCTACAGGATAAACATCAGAGCAGGTCATCGAGAAAGCAATGATGAAAAATTTTCCAGGTACATAAATGGTTTGCGATATGACATTCAAGATGAGATGAGCATGATTACCATGAGAAATGTGGAAGATGCTTATCATATGGATTTGAAAGCTGAAGAGAAGCTGAGCCGAAATCAAGGTCAAAGAGGCCGAGGCAGAAGTCAGGCTAGAGGAAAAACAATTGCCCAAGACAAAACTCAGAGACCTAAAGAAGAGGGGAAGAAACCTCAAACTCAACATGAGAGAGGAGGAAGCTCACAGAGAGGGAAGTATGCTGATAGAAATACTTTTCCTCGAGCCAGAGGAAGAGGAAGAGGCAGAGGTGGTGAAGTAAAATGTTTTTTCTGTGGAAAGATCAGACATAAATCCTATGAGTGCCCAGATAGGAAGAAATATGGTGGTGAAACTCACATTGCTGAAGCTCAAGGAAGGAATGTTGAGGTAGAATACGCTGAGGGTGGAAGATCTTTGATGATGAGGAAAGTTCTCTTAAATCTAGAGAAGGAGGCAGAGAACCTAGCCCCAAAAAATAGTCTATTTTGGACTGCTTGCAAAACTAAAGACAAAGTATGCAAAGTCATAGTGGACAGTGGTGGCACAGACAATATCATATCTATAGAGATGGTAGAAAATATGGACCTGGAGACTGTTGTACATCCAAGCCCATACATAGTTTCATGGCTACAAAAAGGACATCAGGTAAATGTCACTAAACAATGTTTAGTTGAATTTAAAATAGGGGGATATAAAGATGAAATATTATGTGATGTCAGTCCCATGGATGTTTGTCATCTATTGCTGGGTAGATCGTGGAAATATGACAGGAACGTGATTCATGATGGGAGAAAGAACACGTACACCCTAGAGAAGAATGGGAGGACACACATGTTGCTGCCGATTAAAAACCAATAGGTGAAAACAGAAATGAGCAAGACTGTACTTCACATGAGTGGGAAGGAACTTCTTAAGGAGGTTAAGAAGAAGGAAGACACAGAATTTATTGTGGTTAGGAAGCCAAATTTTTTTTTGACCAGTACAAGGATAGATGATTTACCGGAAGAAATCCAGGAGTTGCTGGAAGAGTTTGCTGATATAGTAGTGAACGAACTACCTTGTTCATTTCCACCTATCAGGAGTATAAGACATCACATCGATCTTATACCTAGAGCCAGTTTACCAAACAAAGCCGTGTACAGGTTGATGCCACAGGAAAATGAGGAGGTCAAGAGGCAGGTCCAGGACTTAATGGACAAAGGATTGATTAGAGAAAGCTTGAGTCCATGCGCTGTTCCAACAGTGCTCAGCCCAAAGAAAGATGGAGGCTAGAGGATGTGCACAGAATCAAGGGCAATCAATAAGATTACCATCAGATACGGATTTCCATTGCCAAGGATGGATGACTTGATGGATTGCTTGAGTGGAGAAAGATTTTTTTCAAAGGTTTATTTGAAAAGTGGGTATCATCAATTTCGAATGAGGGAAGGTGATGAATGGAAGACAACATTCAAGACAAATGAAGGGCTATACTAATGGCTTGTCATGCCATTTGACTTAACGAATGTACCTAGTACTTTCATGAGACTGATGAATGAAGTCCTAAAGGATTTCATAGGGAAATTCATCAAACAGAAGCAGAGCACTTAAAGCATTTAGCTATAGTGATAAGGAGATTATAGCAAGAGAAATTGTTGATTAATATGAAGAAATCATCATTTAGGAGGACAAAACTCATTTATTTGGGTTTTGTTATCTTTGTGAATGAGTTGAAGATGGACCCCAAAAAGGTAAATGCGATTAAGAATTGGCCATCGCCGAAAAATGTGTTTGAAGTTCGAAGCTTCCATGGTTTGGCAAGTTTCTACAGGAAATTCATCCGAAACTTCGGTGGAATTAGCACACCAATGATGGATATGGTGAAGAAAAGACATAAATCTTTTCAATGGATAGAAGGAGCAGAGAAGAACTTCAATTTGCTGAAGAAGAGGATCACTGAGCAGCCAATTCTGGTTTTTCCATATTTTAGCAAGACATTCCAGGCCAAGTGTGACACGAGTGGGTTTGAAATTGGAGTGGTATTGAGCCAAGACGACAGGCCAATCACATACTTCAGTGAAAAAATGAATGAAGCAAAGATCAAGTACTCAACATATGACAAAGAATTCTATGCAGTCATACAAGCGCTGAAGAAATGGAGACATTATTTGGTTCCTAAAGAGTTTGTTTTGTACAGTGATAATCATGCTTTACAATTTGTGACTCAACAGAAGAAGTTGAACCAAAACATGTTAAATGGGTTGAATTCATGCAGAATTTTACTTTTGTAACTAAGCATATTTATGGAACTGCTAACAAAGTTGCTGATGCTTTGTGCAGGAAATGTTTTCTTATGCAAGAATTCAGAGTCAAGACTTTGGGTTTTGATAACCTCAAAGAAATGTACAGGGGTGATCCAAACTTCAAGGAGGCATATGAGGCATCTAAGAATCCAATTCTCGGAGATAGAAGTCAATGGACTGAATATATGATCCAGGATGGATTATTGTTCAGGGGAAATCAATTATGTATTCCAAAATGCTCCATGAGGGAAAACCTACTGAAGGAAAAACACAGTGGAGGATTGGCCGGACACTTCGATCCTGATAAAAAGTTCTCAAAGTTGAATGGATCATATTTTTGGCCAGGGATGAGGACAGATGTGAAGAAATTTGTGGACAGATGCATGATTTGTCAGCACACAAAAGGGAAAAGACAGAACACAGGGTTATATCAACCATTACTCATACCAGAAAGGCCGTGGGACGTAGTGAGCATGGATTTCATATTGGGACTGCTAAGAACACAAAGAGGATGTGATTCAATCTTTGTGGTAGTCGACAGATTTTAAAAAATGGCACATTTCATACCATGCCAGAAAACCAGTGACACAACTCATATTGCGAACCTGTTTTTCAAGGAAGTCGTTAGAATTCACAGCTTGCCAAGAAGTATCGTTTCTGATCGGGTTACCAAGTTCGTTGGAAATTTCTGGAGAACTTTGTGGAAAAAGCTGGGGACAAGTTTGTCTTTTAGCTCAGCATATCATATTCAAATGGATGGATAGACAGAAGTTGTGAACATAAGCTTGGGAGATTTGCTAAGGAGCTTAGTGACTAAACACCACAGTCAGTGGGATCACATTCTGCCACAGGTGGAATTTGCTTACAATGACTCGCTCAACAGAAGCACAGGACAGAGTCCATTCCAAATTGTATATGGAATGCAACAAAGGGGAGTTTCTGAATTGAAACATTCAGAACAAGATGAATTCAAGAGTGCTAGTGCAGAAGACTTTGCAGAAGCAATGAAGGAGCTTCACAGTCGAATTAAGGAGTGATTGCAGAATTCAAGTCAAGAATACAAGTGGAGAGCAGATCAACATATGCGAGAACTTCAATTTGAAGTTGGTGATCTGATTCTTGCACATCTGAGGAAGGAAAGGTTCCCAAGGGGAACATATAATAAACTGAAGATGAAAAAGATTGGATTGTGCAAGGTCATGAAGAAATTTGGGGCAAACACATATGAGATAGAATTATCCGATGGGATCAGAATCTCACCGATATTCAATGTTGCAGATTTGTACCCTTACAAAACTGAAGAAGCAGGAGCAGAAGAGAAACATAAAGAGGTTCAATGGACCAAACAAATGCTTGTAGATTGAAAACCACAGATGGAAATTATAATTGACAAGAGGGTCAGCAAAAAGACCAGGAGAAAAGAGTATTTTCAATACTTGGTCAAGTGGAAAAGACACCCAATTGAAGATGCCAGTTGGGAAGATGAAACAAAAATCCATAAGCATGGACAGACCATGCAATAGCTCATGAACAGGAGTTTGTTAGCAATAATTTTGGTATCGGGGCACAAAGGTACACAGATCTGCAGAATTTCCTGGGAAGCACCCAAGTACAGCACGGAGGAACCTATTTTCAGTTACAATTCGAGCGAATGGGCGAATTTTTGCTGACAACCACCGAGATCCACCTATACAGTTGATCAATGGTCATCGGGATTTCGGAGCTGCCAAGTTGCCCGGGGGTTAATGCAAGAGATAGCTCCAATAATTCAAGACAAATCTGGGTCATCCGATCCAATTGGGACAGGTGGCTTCCAGTCAGTGTATCGGGGATCAGAGTTTCGGGAAACATGGAGCCTCCCATTCGTTGCAGTTGAGATTGCCGATCGGCGAAATTCCAAAAGCGCCTAAGGAGCCGAGCCCATGGTCCTAGCACTAAGTCACTTCAAGTGAGCCTGTAAATGAGGGTGGCTCCATTTTAATATCTAATGCCCCCTCGTCCATTCATCCTAAGGATGCATGGCGCAAGATATGGCCACGTCAGTTTTCGACAATTGCAAGTTTGAAGGGTAAAAGTTTCGTATCACTTTGTATCGCGAAACCCCGAACCCCGAAGCGCCGAAATCACCCAGGGTATGGCCCATAGTATCAAGGGGCGGTCTCAACTGTCCATCTGAAGCAGACACTTGGCGTGCGATTGAGCTCCTCGCCGATTCGCCCATCGCGAGTTCAAGGAGAAAAGTGCGGCATCGTCGTATCCTTGATGCGCGAAGTAGCGAGAGCATCCAGGACCTGGGGCCCATAGCAGCGTTGGGTGAGCTGAGGAATGTCAGATTTCAAGGACGCGTGGCACTCTATTGAGCCGTTTCAGCGTTTCACCCATCGCGATTTCGATCACCAAGGATCAGCCCCTTCATATTCATGAATGCCGAAAGCGTCTTGGGAATAGGCACGTGGTCATAGCCCGTGGTCACTTGGAGGAAGAAAGGGGCTGTGTAAGGAAGGCCAAGGCACCAAGTTCAGTTACAGAGGGGATCGTCATGATCTCTAGGTACCATCGGATCCAATCTCCATACTACTTCTCGCCTGGAGTAAATGACGGCAAGAGCGGGTGGTTGAAACCTCCTTTCATTCATTAAGTGAGGGGATGGAGGGTCTGGCAAGCTGTCTGCCCGAAGAGGTCATGTGTATCGATTTTCTCAAAGAAGCCATGCCGAAGTCCTCGACTCAATAGAGAAGTCTGCGCACGTTAGTCCAACACTTAATGGCTCAGCGACCCTCCTTGCAGGAGCCATGCGTAGTTAAGATGACACTTAAAGAAAGATATTAGTATGAGTTTGACTGAAGGGACACCAAGCTTTGGGTGGCTGGACACGCCTCAATGAGGTGAATTTTCCTGGGTATATAGACTCATTTTTTGTATTTTGAAAGGGATCGATGGTTGAGCTAAGCTCCCGATTGTAAAGTTTTGATGAAGCACTGGTCGCTCTGGTTAATGTATAAGGCATTTGAGATTTCTTACTTTATGGATGTCAGCTTCCCTTCCATTTCTTTATTTACCATGTTAGAAAAACTCGGAATTGGAGGATCCAGTCGAGTTGTGGCTGTTATAGGATGATGTAGGTTGGATCACTATAATAGTCACATTGTTTCTAATTGGTTCTTGTGATGTTCTCAGCGCTGAAACGACTTGGAATTGAAGGATTCAGTCGAGTCACACCTCAGCTCTTTGAAAATTTGGACCAAGAGGATCTTGGCTTCTGAGTTTTTCTTCTTCAAGATTTCGAAGGCCTGTTGCCCGAGGCAGTCTTGCTCACCCTTCTCACAAGTATTCCTTCTACCACCCTTAAATCACTTACTGACAGAAGTTGGATCAAGACCTCCCTTTCTTTCTACATACCAGGCCCAGTTTCCCGAGTTAAAGCTCTATTATCTTGAGTCTTCACCCATCTGATCACCCCATTAGAACAAATTGTGACATAAAACTGATGGGCGTTGGGCTCTGCTCCTGTAAGCAATCTAGGAGTGACTTCTGACGCTAACATTTCTGGCGCCGTTTCCGGGGACGAAGTTGAATATTTTCCCCGGGATTGAATGACAACGATCAACTGATTCTGAAGGTGCATCAGATATCAGAATTATCAAGATTGCTGCTGTGCACCTGGTGACTCCATTGTGACGACTCCACTGGGGGAGAACCTGCTCTATTAATTGTGGCTTTCAAAGGCAGACACACGCGGTCTCATCCACAACTGCCTCTAGCTACACTTGAAACTGATCCGGAGGTGGTTCTCAGAAGAGGAAAGAACTCTGCAGAAGAAGCTTCCATCGCCAAACCAGGTAATCCACCATCTCCTTCTGTAGGAACTCCATTTTCTCCTCCTCAGTTTCTTAATAGACCTCCTTCAGAGGTTTCCCATTTCCTGAATTTTGGGAGTGTTCCTGTTGAGTTTTCCCCTCCTGGTCTAGGGTTGGAGGGAGAAATCCTTGTCACTCCCCTCTCCTCTGAAGCTATACCTTGGCATAGACCGAGGACTACATAAGATTTCCCCACTCCTGCACAAAGAAAAACACCTGCTGACTTGAGCTCATTAGCTTTCTCCTTAAATCCTCTCTTGTTTCCCACTCCACTTCGAGACTCATTCCCAGTAGCCCCTTCGCGAATTCCTTCCCCTCCAAGCTCTCCTCCACCTTATATTCCTATGGCTGGTGCTAATCCCCCTCTGAATAGAATGGACACTATAGTTGCTACCAGATATGCTCCCTTAATCCTATGCCATCCTACGAATCCTCTCTCTGCTGGAGACTACTTGAAGTATATGCCCAAGTTCACTGGGGAAGGAGACATAACTGCCGAAGAGCACCTGGCTGTTTTCTACAGTTATGTAGACAACCTCAACATTGAAAATGAAGATGTCTGGATGAGAGTCTTCAGCCAGAGCCTGGATGGCAAGGTGAGGAAATGGTTTATAGGATTGGCTCCAGGATCTATTGCTAGGATTGAAGCCCTAGATAATGCTTTCCTGAGCTAGTGGGGTGATAGGAAATATTTCATGTATTACATGATAGAGTTCAAGTCTCTAAAGAAGATGGAAGGAGAGTCCATCTCCGACTTCTCCAAAAGATTCAATAAGATGTATAAAAAAATCCCCGCCGAAATAAAGCCTTCATAAGCCTCGGCCAAGATTTCTTATGCCAGTGTGTTTGGCCCTGATTTCTGTCTGTTACTGAGAGAAAGAAGAGCCACCTCCTTAGCTCAAATGAAAGATGTGGCCATATAAGTGGAATCCAATGTGTTAGCAGCCGATAGACTGAGAAGCACGACTGATGAAGACAGAAGAAAGGGAAGGTCGGAAGCCTCAACTTCTGGCCCATTGGTCCCCCACCCTCAAGTGGATGAACTGACTAGGATGGTGAAGTCTCTATCTACAGAGATGGAGAGAATGAAGGTGGAGGGGAGGCAAGCATACAAGGGCCCCCAAAATTCCAAAAAGGGAGGAGGTTTCAGGAGGCCGAACAATATTAATTCCCCGACTGTGCAAAGAGAGAAAGGAAGAGACAGAGAAGATCAGAAGATTCAGGCCCCTTTTCAAAATAATTTTGTGACCGAGGGGGGAGAAGGGGAAACATATGAGCTTGATCATGAAATCCATTGCTTCAGAGACGCTCCTCCTTTTCCTCATCTCACTCAATCAGCATACGAGGAGTCTCTCATGGACAGTCAGCTAAATGAGATGAGCAAGGAAAACAAGACTAGTAGCCGCCAAGACAGGTATGACCTGAGGTCCTAGAAGAAGGCAGTAGCACCTGATGCCCCTGAGCAGCTCACTAGAATAGAGAAGCCTGCTAATGAAACAATAGAAAATCATAGAGGTAAGAAAACCCAACCCCTCTCTCCCATTTTTCAGAGTCATGTTCCCGAAATAAGAGAAATCCCAGAGCTCTCGCCTTCTTTTAATTTCGAGTATGAAATTCAAAAAATCAGGATCCTTGTGCCCCTGACAGAATTGATTAAACATGAAGGGTTCAAGAAACGCTTCTCTGAGCTTTTACAGTCTGAGGTCTCATGCCTTCCCACAAAATCCATTAATTTACAAGATGAAAAGCCTGCAGCTATTCTAGGTCCTATGGTAGAAGATAGGAATGACTCATCCCCTGCCTTCTACACTTCCATGAACATACATGACAAGGTACTGCACAACTACTTGATGGATTTCGGGGCTTCTCACAACCTCATGCCCAAAGCTGTCATGGAAGAACTAGGACTGGAAGTCACCCGAGCCTATCATGACCTCTATTCCTTTGACTCCAGGAAAGTTCAGTGTCTAGGAGTTATCAAAGACCTGGTCGTCACCTTGTTCCAGTTGCCCNTTTGGTATGTTGCTGTCAAGATCTTGGATAAAAAGACTGGGGGGAACCTTGCAGATGGACCTTACATATGCTACTATCCCAGTGTTCGGAGGAGAGCATAGAAGACTATACAGAGAAGCCCAACTGGCTTATATAAGCAGCAATGAAGCCAACCCTACCAATCATCCCATCTTCGCCTTGGACACTGATTTAGGCTCTAGTTTACTACAACTCACGCATGCCCCCAAGCCTCCTCTCAAACTCAAAAAGCATCCCACCATGTCCCCTAAGCTTCCTCTCTCCATCACCCCCGTCTGGAAAATGTTCTTTGATGGAGCCTCTTCCAGGGAAGGTGTGGGTGCTGGGGTGTTTTTTGTATCACTTGCTTGGGAAACCATATCTCTGTCGTACAAAATAGAATTTGAAGCTACCAACAATGTGGCAGAGTATGAAGCTCTTATCCTAGGATTAAGAGCCACAAGGGAAATGGGAGTTCAAGAGGTAGCAGTGTTCGGAGACGCAGAGTTGGTGGTCCAACAGGTCAGAAACGCTTATCAGGCTAAGCATCCTTGACTCAAGAGTTACAGAAATGAGGTATGGGACCTAATTGATAGTTTCTTCTCAGCGTTTAACATTTCTTTCATTCCAAGAGAGGAGAACACAGTGGCAGATTCCTTGGCTACATCAACAAGCAATTTCAAAGTACCCCTGCCGCCCGAATTCAGATATGAGATAGAAGTAAAATACAGGCCCTCCATACCTGACAACGTCAAACATTGGAAGGTATTCGAGGATGATCTCGAGATCAAGAAGTTCTTGGAGACTGTCGAAGAATTTTCAGAGATGCATATCGACCAAGACTCTAACTTTGAAGAAAAGCTTGGTGGGGGTAATTTTCTGAATAAGATTGCAGAGCGTAACATTGTGCAGTTGCCCAACAATCATATTCCAAGGGGATTGGTTCCTTTGGAAAGACTTTTTGATAGAAATGATGTGTCATTAAAAAGAGAGACCTTGGAGGATGACACTGGTACTATTCAGTGCAACATTGGGACTGAGAGTGAGCCCAAGTTTGTCAAATTGTCAAGAAGTATAACAAAGGAGTAGAGGTCCGCATAGATTGGACTTTTGAGGGAATTTGCTGATGTGTTTTCCTGGACCTACAAAGACCTCAAAACCTATGACACCTCTGTCATTGAGCATAAAATCCCACTAAAAGAGGAGGCAAATCCATTTAGGTAGAAGCTGAGACAGATCAATCCTATGTTGCTGCCTATCATGGAGAGGGAAGTGAAGAAGCTGCTTCAAGCTCAGATCATTGTACCACTGAGATATTCAGAGTGGGTGGTCAACTTGGTGCTAGTAAGGAAAAAGAATGGAGAGATCCGACTATGTGTAGACTTCAAAAACCTGAACAGGAGCTCACGAAAGGACAAATATCCCTTGCCAAAGATGGAACATATACTGCAGAGGGTAACAGGAGCTTCTAGGATGTCCATTATTGATGGTTTCTCTGGCTACAATCAAGTCTCTGTTCTGCTTGAGGACAGGGAAAAGACGACATTTACCACTCCATGGGGGACATTCATGTACGCCAAGATTCCATTTGGGTTAATGAATGCAGGGGCAATGTTTCAGCGTGCCATGGACATAGCTTTCGTCGGGGAAAAGGACAAATTTGTGGTTGTCTATCTGGATGACATCACAGTGTTTTTGAAGTCTGATAAAGAACACTGTCGTCATCTCAGGAAAGTTTTTCTGAAATGCAGGAATTTTGGCATTTCATTAAACCCCAAGAAATCTCTGTTCACCATGCAGGAGGGAAAGTTACTAGGCCACATAGTATCAGCGGAAGGAGTCAGGATTGACCCTAGCAGAGTTGAGGCGATACAAGCCTTATTGATCCCGAGGTCCAAGAAGGAGGTCCAATCTTTCCTCGGTAAAATGAATTTTCTGAGGAGGTTTGTGCCTAACTTTGCTGAGGAGGTAAAGCTTATAACAGCCATGTTGAAGAAAGAAAATGAAGTGAGGTGGACTTCTGAATCACAACATTCCTTTGAGCAAATCAAGAAGGCCCTGACTGAAGCTCCTGTGCTTATCAGTCCCGACTACTCGAAGGATTTCCTTATTTTCTCCTTTGCCTCACCTAACACAGTGGCTGTTGTTCTATTACAGACAAACAACATTGAGCTAGAGCAGCCTATTGCTTATTTCAGCTGAGCGTTGAGGGATGCCGAAGTTAGATATGACACTATGGAGAAGCAGGCCTATGCTCTAGTAAAATCTCTCAAAGCTTTTAGAACCTATGTCCTGCAGTAAAAAATCCTCACCTATGTTCGCTTGGCTGCTGTTAAAGACATTCTTATTTAGCCTGACATAGATGGGAGAAGGAGTAAATGGATAGTCAAAATTATGGAATTCGACCTGGAAATAAGGCCCACCAAATTGATCAAAGGTCAAGGTTTAGCCAAGCTGTTGGCTGAAGCAAACTGCCAAGCTCTGGGGATAAGTTTCATAAACGAATGCTCAGGATTTCCACAAAGTCAGATGTCTGAAATATACCCTCGAAGAGAGCTCCCATTAGCTCGATGTCCTTGGTATAAGTATGTCATATACTTTCTGCAAGAGTTGCAGCCCCTAGACGGCCTGCAAAGGAACAAAGCAAGAGCTCTAAAGCTCAAGGCAGTCAGATACTACCTGATCGATCAAATGTTATATTGGAAAGACCCCCTGGGGGTGCTTTTAAAATGCATGAGTCCACAAGAGGACGAAATCATCGTGGTTGAATTTCATAGTGGCCTATGTGGAGGGCACCATTTCTGGAAAGCCACAGCCCACAAAATCCTCAGGGCTAGATACTACTGGCCTACCGTGTTCACTGATGTCTGCAAAAAGGTCAGAGCCTGCATCAAATGTAAAAAATTTGCAGGAAAGCAGCAGCTCAAGTCTCTGTCGTTAAATCTGGTGGTGGTTTCAGGACCTTTCCAGTAGTGGGGACTAGATTTCATTGGAGAGATTGTCCAGTGGGCAGCACAGGTGGATCCTGACTGCTACAGATTTCTTTACCAAGTGGATTGAAGCTATCCCTACCAGGAGTGCTTCCCACAATGTAATCATTGGATTCCTGGAGGACCTCATCACGAGATTCGGCTGCCCGAGTAAAATTGTCACTGATAACGCAACCGCTTTCGGGTCCGAGCCGTTGGCCAAGTTCTGTGAGCAATTCAGAATCAAGCTGATTCACTCCACCCCATATTACCCACAGGGCAACGATTTAGCAGAATCCTCCAACAAAATCCTGATAAGGATCATCAAAAGGCTGTTGGAAGACAACAAGAAGGCCTGGCATTCCAAATTAAAATTTTCTCTATGGGACGATCGAGTGACCACAAAGAGATCTGTCGGTGTCTCTCCTTTCCAATTAGTCTATGGAGCGGAGGCTGTTTTCCCCTCTCATTTAGCCATTCATGTAGTGAAATTCATCCATGACCATCAGGAGGAGCCTGATGACATGATCAGAAGGATTCATCAGCTAGTGGAGGTCCAGCAGGCCAGGGAGCAGACATTGGACAGAATTCAGGACCATCAGCAAAAGATCAAGCAAGTTTTCGATAAGAAGGCCAAGAAGGAGCGGTTCTAGATAGGAGACCTGGTGCTGAAATGGGATGCTCCTAAGCAAGAGAAGGGAAAACACAGCAAATTTGAAGCCCTGTGGATCGGGCCTTTCAAAATCTATGATACTTTCTCCAATAACATGTATAGGTTGCGAGGTTTGGAAGGTGAATAAGTTTTCAGCAGCCCAGTGAATGGGCATTTTCTGAAGAAATGTTTTGTTTGAGTCTCAGATGGCTCCTTTGTTTGTAAATATTGTCCTTTTTGTTTCTTTGTTCGTTTTCATTTTTCGGCTTAATAATGACTCCATAGCCCAACAACAAGGCACTGGAACTACAAAATGAGTCCTTAGAGCATCGCGGGGACGACTCTATCCCCCATGGAGCCTAATGTTAGCAACAATTTTGGTATCGGGGCACAAAGGTACATAGATCTGTAGGATTGCCCGGGAAGCACCCAAGCGCAGCACAGAGGAACCTCTTTTCAGTTACAATTCGAGTGAATAGGTGAAGTTTTGCTGACAACCATCGAGATCCACCTATACAGTTGATCAATGGTTGTCAGGATTTTGGAGCTGCCAAGTTGCCTGGGGGTTAATGCAAGAGATATCTCCAATAATTCAAGACAAATCTGGGTCATCCGATCCAATTGGGACAGGTGGCTTTCAGTCGGTGTATTGGGGATCAAAGTTTCAGGAAACATGGAGCCTCCCATTCATTGCAGTTAAGATTGCTGATCGACGAAATGCCGAAAGCACCTAAGGAGCCGAGCCCATGGTCCTAGCACTAATTCACTTCAAGTGAGCCTGTAAATGAGGGCGGCTCCCTTTTAATATCTAATGCCCCCTCATCCAGTCATCCTAAGGACGCGTGGCGCAAGATCTGGCCGCGTCGATTTTCGACAATCACAAGTTCGAAGGGTAAAAGTTTCGTATTACTTTTTATCGCAAAACCCCGAACCCCGAAGCATTGAAAGTGCCCAGGGTCGGGCCCACAGTATCAAGGGGTGGTCTCAACCGTCCATCTGAAGAAGACACTTGGCGTGCGATTGAGCTCCTCTCTAATTCACCCATTGCGAGTTGAAGGAGCAAAGTGCAGCATCGTCGTATCCCCGATGCGTGAAGTAGCGAGAGCATCCAGGACTTGGGGCCCATAGTAGCATCGGGTGAGCTGAGGACCGTCAGATTTCAAGGACGTGTGGTGCTCTACTGAGCTGTTTCGGTGTTTTTCCCATCGCAATTTCGATCAGCAAGGATCAGCCCCTTCATATTCGCGAATGCCGAAAGCATCTTGGGAATAGGCACATGGTCACAGCCCATGGTCACTTGGAGGAAGAAAGGTGCTGTGTAAGGAAGGTCAAGGCACCAAGTTCAGTTACAGAGGGGATCGTCGTGATCTCCAAGTGCCATCGGATCCGATCTCCATACTGCTTCTCACCTGGAGTAAATGACGGCAAGAGCGGGTGGTTGAAACCTCCTTTCATTCATTAAGTGAGGGGATGGAGGGTCTAGCAAGTCGTCTGCCTAAAGAGGTCCTGTGTATCGATTTTCTCAAAGAAGCCATGCCAAAGTGCTCGAATCAACAGAGAAGTCTGCGCATGTTATCCCAACACTTAATGGCTCAGCTACCCTCCTTGCAGGAGCCATGCGTAGTTAAGATGGTGCCTAAAGAAAGATATCAGTACGAGTTTGACTGAAGGGACACCAAGCTTTGGGTGGCTGGACACGCCTCAATGAGGTGAATTTTCCTGGGTATATAGACTCAGTTTTTGTATTTTGAAAGGGATCGATGGTTGAGCTAAGCTCCCGATTGTAAAGTTTTTATGAAGTGCTGCTCGCTCTGGTTAATGTATAAGGCATTTGAGATTTCTTACTTTATGGATGTCAGCTTCCCTTCCATTTCTTTGTTTACCATGTTAGAACAACTCAGAATTGGAGGATCCAGTCGAGTTGTGGATGTTATAGGATGACGTAGGTTGGATCACTGTAATAGTCACATTGTTTATAATTGGTTCTTGTGATGTTCTCAGCGCTAAAACGACTTGGAATTGAAGGATTCAGTCGAGTCACACCTCAACTCTTTGAAACTCTGGACCAAGAGGATCTTGGCTTCTGAGTTTTTCTTCTTTAAGCTTCCAAAGGCCTATTGCCCGAGGCAGTCTTGCTCACCCTTCTCACAAGTCTTCCTTCTACCACCCTTAAATCACTTACTGACAGAAGTTGGATCAAGACCTCCCTTGCTTTCTACATACCAGGCCCAGTTTCCCAAGTTAAAGCTCTATTATCTTGAGTCTTCACCCATCTGATCACCCCATTAGAACAAATCGTGACATAAAACTGATGGGCGTTGGGATTTTCTCCTGCAAGCAATCCAGGAGTGACTTCTGACGCTAACAGAGTTCATGAAAATTTTCAAGTGAGGGAGTATGATGCAGGAGCATCGTAAGCAACTAGCCAAGCGAGCATGAAGGCATAAGACAACTGGAAAGCGCAGCACGCATTTTACACATTTTGAAATTTTTTTGAAAAATTAATGAACAGATGTTAATGTAGTAGTTAAGGGAAACGTACTTGCATGTTGTAAATAGATCTTGAGCGATTTTCTCTCATCTGTCAATATAAAAGGCATTTAAACCTAGTTAATGAAAGTAGGTAGATTTGAATTCATAGATTAGATAGTTAGAGCGTAGGAGGGAGAATGGATATAGACACCCTTGCCTTTGTATCATGGTAGTTGTTGTTGTATCATTAACATAGAGAAGGAGAAGAGAGTTGTAGCAGAGAGTTGTAGAGAAGAACCGATGTACATGAGTATTTGAGTTAATATATGAAACTTTGACTCAGATTTCATGTTGTTATAATGTTTACTGTTTACATATGCTGAATGGTATGCTTACAGTTGATTTATTTCTCTGTTTATGCATTTGTTTCAATGCTGTATTGAATGTGTGATTTCATGTTGAATGTATGAAGTCCGAGAGGGAAAGAGAATGAGTTTCAATTGTTTCTCATCCTGAGAGAGTTCCTGCAAGGAGTGCAGTGAAATGTCTACAAGGTGTGCGTTGACAAGGGTTCTGATTTTTATCTCAGAAAGCTCGGGAGGGATACCATCGTTCTCATTCTAGTAGAAGTGCAGGTGAAGCATAGAAGCCATGCAAGGTGTGCGCAGGCTAGTCGAGGCCTTAGAACTTATCAACTAAGGTTGAAAGGTTGAAGGACTGTTGTTGTAGAAAGTGCACAGAGTCGAAAAATCAAATACCTTGGAGTATTTGAAAAGTTTCCACAAGGAGTGCGAGCAAAATTCCTTTTGGAAGCCTTGAGTTGGAAGTGAAATCTCAGGAGGGTTAGCACCTTTGAAGTATTCAAAGGGAGGTGGGGTTGAAGTCACCTCACAGAAGTAAGTTCCAGTGTAAGAACACCGGTTTGTTGCACAAAGATTCCGAGGAAGGAATCGAGTGGTCAAAATTCTCCGTGGAGAGTTCGTGAAGTCGCGAGGACTATAGGATCCAATGGAGCCGTATGGATGGTGAGGAGCCATCGTGAAAGAAGTGCGAAGTTGCTAGAGACGTGGGATCTTGTAGAGTTGCAAGGTGGTTAAAGGCCGGAGGAACCCAACACCTTAGGATTTGGGATCAATGTGAATTGGTGATCATGTTTTGCGTGAGTGTTGGATCATATCGCGAATTCGGGGATTTGTAAGTTTGGAAGGCAGGGCCAAATCCTTTGGTTTCACGAAATCTCGAATAGCGAGAAGTAGGGGCAACCGTTGGATCTGAAAAAGTAGGAACAACCGTTGGATAATAACCTCTTCGCTATATCATGTATCGAGGTTCGGAGATTGGGAGGAATTGGTTTCGACTGTAGAAGTCACGAAGTGCCGAGGGCCAAGATCTCAGGCGAACACGTGGTGCGTCCATCAAGTGGTGACCGCGTGGTTGATAGGTGGACACTCATCACCTGGGAAGGAGTCAACACCCTGTTGACTTCTCGTGCTTCAGGTTCTCATAAGAAAGGAGCACAAAGTCTCAACAACTCAAGTCGTGAAGTTGTGAGTTCTGAGAAGCACTGAAGGAGTCAAACCTTCTCTGACTTTTGCACCTCACAGTTTCATAAAAGAAGGGCCCGAAGGTTCAACCTTCCAACTCGTGAACTCGCAAGTTGTGAGTGAGACTAGTGCTTATCCCTAGGTGGTGGTTACACGTGGAGGGTGATAACAAGGAGGAGCCATATCCCATCGCGTCTCGGGTATCGGCGTTGGGTGAAGAAAAAGTTGAGGTTCTTCAACCCACGAACACACGAGTTGCAAAAGGAACTTGTGCAGGGACCAGGTCGTGGTCATATGGAAGTATAAGGCTCACCCTTGGTGTTAGTTGCTCAAGGCAAGTTTTCACAAGGACCTGTGAATTGGATTTGTTAAAGGTTTTAGTAGGGAGCCAAAGAAGTTGCTTCGGCCTAAGGAGAATTTAGAACGATCCTAAGCGGATCTCAGCCCGAGGGAAAAGGGGGTCTACATCAATGACACTAACCAATGAGTATGGATTGATGCCGATCTGTTAATATACATGTTTGGTACACTCATAGATGGAATATGCTTGATGATACTACACCATTGGTACTACTTTATTAGGACAACAATTGGCATTTGTTTGAGATACCTGATTGTGGCACTTGGTTCTTGATGGAGACATATCATGAGTGATATGATACATTGTTTTTCATGTTGGTAGATGCACATGGTTGGCATATTGGTAGATTCACATGGTTGGCATATTGGTGGATGCACATGGTTGGAATATTAGTAGATGCACATGTTGGCATGTTGATAAAGGCATATGATTGATACATTCCATGGATGATATCTTTTGGCACATTGCATGATGTTGATGTACATGGTTGATGTACATAGGTGTTGTGCATGATGAGCACACATTTTGTACAGGATGCACTTGGTTGATAATTTGCTCATGATTCTTTATTTCATTGTTGACATATCTTTTGCTTCATGATGCTTGGTATGGCATGAGCTTGGTGCATGAACAAGTCCAAGGATCGTTATATGGTAGCACAATGTTCATCTTATAGAAAAGATAGGGGAGACATACCCATAGGGGGAGTCATTCTTCTTCCCATGATTCTAGGAGGAGATATTTATCAGATGCATACCTAGAAAAGAGCCCTATACTTTAAGAAAGAGCACAGGAGCATAATTTCAGTGGGAGCAATGGTCACAGGGGGAGTATGTTCGATGTATCTTCAGCATTACATCAGAGTGATATCCCTTGTTCAAAAGGGGAGATATTATTCATAGGAAGATCAAAGAAATTCAGATAGGGCGAGCAGCCCCAAGGAGAGTTCAAGCAAGGGGAGCAGCCCCAAGATGAGAATGACCCTTTTCCATTGATGTCAAAGGGGGAGAGTTAATAAAATTGATGTGATTGATTTTTATTGATGGGGAGAGATAGTCACATTGAATATTGATGTAGAGCATGCCTTATCTACATGTTGACATCAATAATTGGTAATTGGTGTTGACATCAATGTTGGTATTGCCATGAATGCCAAAGGGGGAGATTGTTGGATCATATTTTAATTGATACCAATGGTTTGATTGATTTATGAAAGTATAAATAATATAGCAATGGTCTCTTGTAGATCATCCTTTTTATGGATCAATGGAGAGCTTCTTGTGAGAATATCTTTTGGAGTATTGATGGAGAGATTCTTGTGAGAGATTCTTGAGAATTTTTGGTGTGGAACACTTGATCATATTAAATATATATAAGTGAATGAGGTAACCAAGGATATTTAAGCCAAATTTCAAAAGGAAGGTGAAGAAAAGAGGGTCGGAATTGAAGGGAGGATAAATTCTTTTCATGATGCTTTCTAAGGTATGTTATTTACAGGTCATCTCACCATTTTCGCTATAAATTGTTTTCTATAATGATTCAGACTGTGGGATTGATATGAAATTGAGGAAACATATCCAAGTATCTGTGGTAAAAAATTCATCTTGTGGGTCGTTGTACTTTGGGAGTTACACTCCGTGGAAAATAGGGTTTGTGGCTAGTCCTGAAACTAGTCAAAAACATGTGTTTCAGGTAAAAACGTCATAAATTATTCATAACATATCCAAATTTAGTGAGATAAAATGTGTTGGTTAGGGTATAGTCTATAGTATTTTTTTTAATAGTTTCATATCAATTCAATGAATATTTTTTGCAGGGCACGCTCTACAAGGTTTCTCTATAGAATAAGCCAGAATTCAGCAAGGTATGCCATTTTTACTATAACTCCTTTTCTGAGAGGTTCCAAGTAGTGCCACCTGGAGGAATTGCATAAAACACATTGAATAAAATTGTATATCAGTTTCAGATATTTATTAATTATATGTACAAAGTTATGATTATTTCAAGTTGGGGTTGTTGACTAATCCAAAACTAGCCATGGTTGAGACAAGCAGTTGATGAGTTGGCACATACATGAGGTGTATAGTTGATGATTTTGGTACACATTGATGAGTCATTGTTGATGAGTAGTTGACACATGATTGGTATATACTTGGTACATGGTTGGATGCACTTGTTTATGATACAGGTTGATTATAGGTTGTTTGGCATAGGTTGGTGCATGGTTGATGCACTTGTTTATGTTGACAGATTGATATCTGTTGAGGATTGTTGCCTCATCTCAGTTGGTTCTAATAATGTAAGCTGATTCTTTCATATATAGTTGGCGCTCTTATAGAGTTGTACTCTATTCAATTGTTGCTGAAAAACCCTCGGATTGAAGTCCATAATAAAAAGAAAAATTGTACATACATCTTGTGTTCTTTATGTTCCTTGTGGAGATGATTTGTTGATGATATGTTGCTGATATATGTTGCTGATATGTATTCACATCTAACTGATTATAAATGACAACAATGAGTAATGAGCAAATGTTGAATGTTAACTAAGAATTTTTTGTGTAAGAGGGAAGTTTTGGGAAAAAGATCCCCACACTCATTCACCCCCCCCCTCTAAGTGTGGTAGGTGTGTCCAACACTGATCGAATAATAGTAGGGGAAATATGTTATCAGAGCATACTACAAGGTTACAATGGTACTTTGGTAAAGGATAAGAAGCAGACCTTCATACCCTACGGTTTTCATGTTGGTTTCTACATTGTGAAGGACACCGCTAAAGCCAAACAAGAAGGGTTGAACCAAATGGAGTTCCTTTTCCATAATGGACGCTTTTGCAAGCACGACCTAGAAGGTTTAGTCCTGAAGCACACATCACAGGTATCGTCATGCTGGCCATATACCCGTGACAGGTTTGAAGATGAAATCTTCACCGAAAATAATCAAGACTAGGAGGAGGTGATGGTGAGGATGGCTAACTCCAAGGAAACCAGATTCAAGGCTATGAGTTGGGATGAGAAAGTAACAATCCTGGTAAAAACAGTTCAGGAGACCATCAAGACAAGAGAATAAATGATATCAGTCAGAGCAGTGGGATCTCCCCAGGGAACCACTGAAACGACAAGGATTGCCCAGGTAGCCCTGGTACAAGCTAGGAATTTCTCTGAAGTTCAAGATGTGCAAGGGATGGGGGGACTCATGTATCAACAGACCCAACTGTTAATGAAGTGGATGAAAAATAACTCGAATCTCATCATAGTGCCAAAGCTTCCAACTGAAAGCCCATAAGAAATCCCAGAGGTGGGTTGAGTATCAGTGGAAACAGGTGTGCCTAATCCTTTGAGCGAATTTATAAATATATATAGCGATGATGAGAGCCTTGAGACATATCTCGGGACCCCTGTGTAGATTCAAGAAGAAAAGGGACCTGAGAAGGATGCTTCACTTGATCCTAGGGTTCAAACCCAAGAGGTCCCAAGGAAGGAAATAGAAACCGAAAATGTTCCCGGCACGAAGACGCTTGATGCACCGGAGACCCAAGGAGATGATCCAAAAGACAAGTCAGAACCAGATGAGTCAAGGGAAGGATCCCTACAAAAGGAAATCAACGTTCCAAAGATCGATGGAAAAGTAAGTATCGGGTCTTTTCCCGACGTATCTATTTCGCTTGATACTCAAATCTCCAATAAGAGACAGGCAGAGGCCGGACCCTCAGAGTACAATGAGAAAGTTCGAGAACACGATTTGGAACATGTATACACCGCTAGAAATCTAGGAAACACACTTACATGGGGTGATCAACAGATTATCGAACCGGTGGATGAGGTGGCCGGTATCTATGTGATCTCCTGTGATCGAAAGAAGAGGCCATCGCCCAAAGAACCATGAAGAAAAGGAGAATCACATTGGATCGTTTCATCCTCATCACCACAGAGGAGGATTTGATAGACACAGAAAATGACAAAACATATGAGCTCATCGGTGCGGGGATGGAGATTTCAGATGCCACCTTGGACAGAGCTAAATGATATGAAAAAGAGTTGGCCACCACCTTGAAGGAGATATAAAATTTGCGCCATTTGGCTGAATACTATCAGGGCACCACTCAGACCGCGGTTTATCTAAGAAGTGAGTTCGAAGCAGCTTACAATAGGTTCACACATGAGCGACACCTTCTCACTGTGAAGATAGCTGAGCTCCAGGAAGACACTCTCATGGCACTCACAACATGCAAGGATATGGAGTGGTGGCATGAAAGGGTGCAACAAGCCATAGAAAGACTTGAATACATCGATGCAGTCTAGCAGGGCTGAGATAAAGAAGAACATGACATCCAGATATTGGGAAAAATAAGTCTTGATTGTATGAAGTGATCAGCTGAGTATTGGTCTAAGATGTCTCAGGAACCACACAGAGAGATTCAAAAGAAATGGGCAAAATGCGAGAAACATTGGGGTAAAATCAACAAAGCAATGAAGGATATTAGACTCCCCAAGTTCGGCGACCCCGACACCTTCATCGACTTGTGCGACATAGTCGGATCGCATGCCAAGCAGGATTCACTATGGGCCGAAGAGCTGTACAAGGTGACCGATACATCGCTAGGACAAGTGCAAAGATTTATGGAACATCCGATGAAGGCTCAGACCATACTACAGTAGTTAAACATCGGTCTAGTAAAGTACTGAGCACATGCGGTGGATATCAGAGGATTCTATGTGGCTTCAATGGAGAAACACAGATTTCTATGGGCCCAAACTTGCGAGGATCTTTTTATCAATTGGTCGAAGTATGAGGAAAGTCACCCTTTCAAGTGATATCTTGAGTTGACTGTTAGAAGAGGACGCCATGTGGTGAATTTTGTTTTGTTCAAACTACACTTAGCCATTATTTTCAGTTGAATTTTATGTTATAAATAAGAACATCGACCAATTAGTTAGAGGTCAATGGTTGTTGCAAGAATGCTTCTTTTCTGTTGTTAAGAATTATTTTGAAGCTCCCTTTGAATTGAGAAGTCCTTCTGGATCAGAGACAAGTTATTTTCATCAACTACATGCATGATTGGACGTGGAGAAGAACTATTTCCCATCCTGTTTCATGAATGATGCCGTAATGAGTAAGAGAAATTATTTTTGTTGTCAAGTTATCTTGTGCAATGTTTTTTTGTTCTTTGCTTTAATGATGAAGATGAATCGTCGTGTTATTATGTGATGAATGATTATGGTAGATGAATTATTTTTCTTTCCACTATCTTATTGCATCTGTGTTTCATTTCTGGTAATTAGAATCTCAGAGTGTAATTGGATGCTCACATGGTTAATGTATTAGTACTAGGCCCATGGTATAAAATTGTCATCTACATGCTTGAGCAATGTGTTATCCCAAGCTTAGCCTCTTCCCTAGTAGTTTAAAATTTAATCCTGTTTGTTACCAAGTTTTTTTATACCGAATTACATCTCATATCGGTCCCACCCAAGAGAAAATACAAAAGAGAATAGTCCAAACTTAAAGAAGAGCCTTCACAAGAAAACGTAAAGCCCATTGATAATTTGGTCGGATCGCAAGATTTGGAGAACCATTCCACTATTAAACACTGCAGAGTATAATTGGGCCTCGATGGTGGGTTTGGTTCCTATTTTTGAATAAAGGGACTTAGGACCCATCAAAAGAGTGTTGCAATGGCAAGGGTCTAGTACAATGCTCCAAAAGGTAGGGTTTCTAGCACAATCTAGTAGGTGAAAAATTGTTAAGAAAAGGACAATAGCATGTGCTTGTTCTCCTAGGGTTTTAAACTAGCTATTTCATAATATTGGAAAAATTGAAAAGTAAATACACCATAACCATTCAAAGAAAATAAGGGTTTCATAAATTCACTTACATCCACGAAGAATAATCTAGCAATAAGCCTAGTTGAAGATTTTCCACCAAGAAAAATGCCAAGAAATACCAAATTAAGCCTCCTCCAAGAAGTGTGCCTAATTTCAGCCAATAAACTCTAAGGAGGGCACAAATTTCAGTCCTCACATGTGTTAGTGAAATATGATGAAAAATAAGAGGGATTTTCCCCCTATTTATACAATACTAATGACTAGAATTAGGTAAAAAAGGCCGACATGGCCAGTTACAAATAATGTCCAGTTTTTACATTAAATGTCATAATTAAACCCTAGAAAAAGCTGCTAATGTGATGTAATTCCATTTTAGGGTGATGTTAGGCCCTTTATGGGCAACGTTGGCCTCCTGGAGCAAAACATTAGGCCTCCTTGGGCCTCAGGAACCTGCCACACGTGCCACTTGGCACATAACTACCTCCAAAACATCCCAAATTGATGGACGATGTCATGGGTGACCTAAGTGATGTCATAGGCCTTACAAGGCCCACATCATGGTGGAAAGGGAACAAACCCCCTGGGTCCAGACCTTCTAGGCCGCCCCTAGTGAAACGTCCTCCTCTCTCTCTGAAGCAATCCTCTGATCTGTCTCTACCTCCTGCTGGGGTCTCAACATCCATCTGGTGGGCTTGTAGTCCCATGGAGGTACGAACTAATCATCTCCCCATGTGTACCCATCCATTGGGTGTGGCCTTGAAAAATCAACAGATACACCCTCCATGGGCTCATAAGTCACAGGGATCATAGCAGTGTCAATCACATCTAATCATCAAGTTATTAAACATGTGCATGAAAACCCTTTTACCCAGACAAGTTCTCAAAGACATTATGCTAATCTAAAATCCAAGTTTGGAGGGGATACTAGGACATCCTATTGGGATAATGCTCATAGGATGTGGGATGTTTCCGAGAGAAGTCAAATCTAGGCCATGTGAGTGGATGAGGTGGTAAGGGATGTATCAACAAGGGGTGTAGTGATAGCATGGAAATGTATGGCTTACCTATGGGTGCCTCTGAAGAGGGTGAGCTGCACCTTGTCATGGATGAAAATGTTTCCAAGCCCATTCATGCCTTTTATATTTTATTCTTATTGATTTTTCTCTCAAGAGGCTAGTTAGGGGACACTGACCTGGTGTGGTGACTAGTGGTGACAATGTTACCTAGAAGCATTTCACGAAAATGAGAAGGCTGTCTCATGATGAGACCCCCTTTCTCTTGGCTTTGCCATGAAGAGACACTACCCTGGCGTGGTGACCAGCTTTTGGTAGTGTCATACTGCTACATTCCCATGGACCTAATAGGTTGGCTCGTGATGAGACCCCCTATCATATAACCAGGTATCGATTTATTACTTTTTATGGGTCCCTCTATTTCTTGCTAAGAATATTTTCATTTCTTTCTCGGGGATCCATGGGTGAAGCATCTCAAGGTTTCATTCTTTTGGATTTTATCTTCTGCCAAGTACTTTTACCCTCTGGGCCTTTAGCCCCTTCTTCCCACAAGGTAAGGTACAACCCTTAGATATTTGGCCAACCCAATGCTCAGACCAGTGTAATGGGGTAGATGAACGGGAAAAATATGAAAAGTGGTAAGTATGGTGGGAGCGGACAATGGCCTTTCATGAATCCCCCCAGTGGAAACTTAAACCCTATATGTACCAACTTACTAGGGCATGCTATCATTCCCCCCAGGTGTGGTCAAGTGGAAAAATATATGTACCAATTATGGCATGCTGACATAATCTCCTTAGTTATCCCCTAGGCTAGGGGATAACAATACCATTTCGAGTCCCGGAGCTCTTCCCTACTTCCTTGTGTGCCGCTGTTAACATTTCCTCCTCAACCCTCGTCGGGCTAAGTGACTCTATCTTGAAAGTGGTAACATCTTCGAGCTTGACGACGTTCTTGGGCTGCACCATACTTTCCTCCCTCCTTTGACCCTGTTGAGTAACCCATACGTACTTCTCTGGAGCGCGCACCAAACTTTGGTGGTATCATGTTGTATGTGATTTGAACACTTTCTTTCTTCTTCTCACAATTACACCTAGGGCACACACTTCTATCTCGCTATTTTCTCAAGAATCGCTAAGTGTCGAGTTAACGCGTGCTTTCCACACTTTATAGACCCGATCATAATTGTTTTTCACTTTTTCCATGCATTTTCACTGAGTTCAATTTTTCCTATGCACTGTCTTTCCATGTTATCGCAATAGTTGTTGCGCACAATGTTTTTTCCAAATTTTTCCTCTTTTTGTATTTTTCTATTCCTTTTTCTTCTTTTTATTCTTTTTATCAATTTTCTTTCCTAATATCTACTACATTACACTATACACATGACTTTCTTATTGCGCTGTAATTACTAAGAGTTAGTAAGTCGACTGTCCCTGTACAGTTTTAGTATACTACCATTCACCATTCCTTTTAGTTTTGTCCCTCCCAAGTCCTTTAGCTACACATATCCTTCATCTGTGACAATATTTACTTCATATGTCCCTAGCCAATGCATCCTAAACTTACCAGGGTGTTGCAAAAATTTGTTGTCATAGAGAAGAACTAGGTATCCCTCCTTAAAGCTCTTCTTTTTAATGTGTCTGTCATGCCAAGATTTGTCCCTTGCTTTTTGTACCTCTTGGTGAAATCCTGCCAGAATCATGTCTTCTTCCATTTCAATCAGTTGACTTAACCTCTCCTATACTGCGCCTCTTTCTTTCATGTTGGTAATTACTACTACACGCAGATTGGGTACCAAAAATTCTAATGGCACCATCACTTCTTGTCCATACAATAGTCTGAATGGTGTCCGTCCTATCAAAATATTGCATGTGGTCCTATATGCCCATAGTACTGCTAGTATTTTCAAGTCCCAATCATCCATGTTAAAATTGCAAATCTTAGTCAAAGCATTTTCCAAAATCTTGTTGAAAGATTATACTGTCCCATTTGCCTAAGGATGATATGGTGTAATCTTCTAGTGATAGACTTCAAACTCCTTAGTCATCGCCTTGATGGTACTATTAATAAAATGAGTTCCTTGGTCACTCATAAAAATACTAGGACATCCAAATCTGGTGATCACCTACTCAAATAAGAAGTGTGCTATTGTCTCTATGCTGCAATCTTTGACTGGTGCCGATTCTTCCCATTTGGTTAAGTATTCGGTCACAATAATGATATATCTGGCTCCTGACCTTCTTTCCGGTGGATTAATAGGTTTGACAAAATCTATTTCCTATTTTTCAAATACTTGCAGAGTTACTTGTGGTATCAGGGGAATCTCATCCCTCCTGTTGGGTTTGCCAACCCTTTGACATATATCATAGTTTTGGTAATATTCTTTGGTATCCTTATGAACTGTTGGCCACCATAAACCTGCGCGCAATACCTTCTGCGCGGTATCTTTTCCTTCATAGTGTCCTCCAACTATGCCTTCATTATCTTCTGCTAAAACCCTGGTTCATTCATGTTCCAATACTCACCTTCTCAAAATGTTGTTTGTGCCCATCTTGTATAAATGAATTGCAATGAGTTGATATTCTATAGCTCGGACTATGAATTTTTTCTTTTGCATAGTACTAAACTCCCGTGGTGCAAATCATGTACTTAAGAATTCAATGATATCAACGAAGTATTCATCAACTACCTGTCTAGAAAATAACTGTGCATTAAGGAAGTTGTCTTCCAAATTAGTAGGTTCTTCTCCATTGGTTACCCTTGACAAGTGATCAAGTTCTACATTTAGCTTTCCTGGTTTGACTATTACTTCAAAATGAAAATTTTGGAATAATATCAACCATCTACAGATCCTCCCTACTAACACTGGGTTGTTGACTAGATATTTGAGGGAAAAATGATTTGTGAACATTTTAAAATGTTTACCCAATAAATAATGCCTGAATTTTTGAAGTGCATATACCATGACTAGGCCTTTTCTGTGGTTTTGTAATTCTGCTCAGATTATGACAAATTCCTGCTTGCAAAGGATATAGGATGGTCTAAGTCCCCTGCTCCTTGCTGGTCCATAATTTCTCTAAGTGCTATTGCTGATGCATCTACATGCACATGAAATGTCTTTTCCCAATATGAAAACACTAATATGGGTGTTGTCACCATATTTTCCTTTAGAGTGTCTAATCCTTGCTAAAAATCCTCATTCCACTGAAATCTGGTGTCCTTCTTTAATATTTTTTCCATTGGTGCAGTAATCTATGCGTACCCCTTTATAAAATTCCTGTAGTAGCATGTATGTCCTAGTGTGGCTCTTACCTGGCGCACTAAATTTGGTGGTGGTAAGTTCACAATAACAACAATCTTGGTAGGGTCAACCAATAAACCTTATTTGCACACTATATGTCCCAACAATATACCAAAAGGTGTACCCAAAATGAATTTCTTAATGTTTAATGATATTTGACATTGCCTGCATCTTTCCAACATTATTCTTAAAACTTCTACATGATCTTTCAAAAGACTATACACAGTCTAGTCATCCATATATAATTCTAGAAACTGATGTATGAATTCCTTAAAATAAACTATGACTACCCTTGAAAAGATAGCTAGTGCATTATTCAATCCAAAGGGCATGACTGTATATTGGTAGGATCCCCATTATGTAGCAAAGGTAGTCTTATACCTGTCCTCTGGAGCTATTTTGATCTGATGGTAACCTAAGAATCCATCTATGAATGAATATGCTTCCTAGCCTCCCACATTCTCCAAAACCTCATCTGTAAAAGGGGTAAGGAAAGGATCATGTAAGAAAGCATCATTGAGTTTTCTCAAATCTACACAAATCCTTATCCCCCCTTTCTTATTTTCCTGGACTACCATGGGACTAATCCATTTAGATTCCTCTACTTGTTCTATGATGCTAGCTTCCAACATTCGATCGATTTCTTCTTTCACTTTTTTCTTATACACTGGATTTAGCCTGTAAGGTATTTTTCTAACAGGTCTAGCCTATGGTTTTAGGGGTATCTTCATCTAACATAGCTCACCTACTATGCCTTTCATCTCTGTAAAGGTTGTTGGAAACAGGTCACTGTATTCGCACAGTACCTCTGTTATCCTTTCTAGTGTCTGCTCATCCCAATAGTCTCTAATGATTGCCATTTTAGGATTGTCGTTCATCCCAATGTTGAATTTCTTGACTTTGATTGGTGCAACAAATTCCTCCGACTCTGGAGATGGACCTTCCACCTCTCTCTCTCCTTCAATCTCGGTGATCTGAATGTTGCACAGATCATGTTCATCTGGTGTTTCCTCTTCGACATGATAACATGAGAGTAACTCTTTGACTTCCTATCTGTTCTGCTATTGATATTATATTATAATCTAGACCTCTAGTTCATAAAAAATTATCACTCCCCTTATCAACTTCAGAGCTGAATCAATGTTGGGGTTCTCATGCTCGAATGAGAAAGTTACTACAAAATTCTGCTATAATATTGTCCATTCTGTCGTGCCTCTGTGCATCTCTTGGTCTATGTACCAGTTCCCTGGGATCCCTTCCAATGTATGAATGAAGTGATGAGGCCATTCATATGGTGGTGTCATCCTCCATCGTGTTCTACATTTCTTTAAGTGTTCAACTAGTGTTCCTCGTCCATCATACTTCTGCACTATATTTCTCCCTTGTTTTGTGCCAAATCTAATGCACAGTAGTCATTTACACTAATACCAATCCTGAATTTTTTCTTTGTGTGCACCCCACCATCTTGCAGGTGTTGCCTTGAGTGAAATATCAAGGGCTAACAACCTCTGATTTTCCAACACTTCCTCATATTTTTTCAAGAATTCCTCTAAGTCGTTCAACCCATGAAAACTGAGAGGTTCTCTTATCTCTGTACCAACCCACCTTACTACGTAGTGTATTCTTGCGCACATCCTTGTGGAGACTTCATGTAGTTGCTATTGCCAATTCTCCAACCCTGTGTCTGAGTCTGAAGCACACGATGTAATGCTTCTCCAGCTAAGTATCCCATCTATAGTTGGGTTGAAATAATTTTCTTCTCACGTATTGGTTCTGTATAACTGATTTATTTCTTCCAAATCCAAACAGGTCGCCTCTACAAACCTCTCCTTCTGAAGGATCCAATGATGCAATAACTCTATATTCACTTGATTCAAAAGTCATTTTCTTTGTCTTTAGGTTGATCACAGGCTGGTTATCAAATTCCCAATCCAATCCAAGTATTGCTTGTAAGGTGTTGTGCCATCTACTATCTCTATCACTTCAAAGTATCCACATTGCACACTCTATCCAAATCTAGTGTCACACCTTTAAGGCTTCCAATTGGTAACACTATGTGCTGATTCACTAGTTTCAACTGGATAGGTGAAAAGCCTAATACCCTACCATACCCTGCCATGTCTTCTTAGGAAATATGTTTACTTCAGAGCCTAAATCTAGTATGATATCTCCCACGTTGAAGTCCCCAATGTTGGAATTTAGCCTGAATTCCCTTCTTTTCCTTCTTCTTGTATGGAGATGATTGACCGTTTTCTACTCTAACTTCCCTTCTACCTCCATGTTACATATTTCTAGTAGATTCTGTAAAACCTTAATGGATGATGGATCATTCAATAACTTCACACCGGATTGCGGAAAAGTCTTTATGGTACTTACTTTCTCTAAATGTTGTCCTTTACTGATATGACCCATTGAATATGGATTCTCGTACATTGGTGGTTCCTGAGTTTGCTGCACAACTGATGTAGATGTAATGTTCTTCTTGAGAAGCTCCTATCTGGCCTCCTTAAATGTTTCCTTTTCTTTTCACGCGTCAAACTGCTTCTATGGATCATTATTCTTCTTGACCCATTGGTGTTGAGATGGATCTTATTTTGTTGTGTCATATCCTATCTTAGCTCGTCCTTGAGTAACTATATTGATCTTTTCCCCATCATCCCTAGCTTCTACAAAAATACATTGGACATTGTGGTTGTTCTAGCTCCTTTTCTCATGAATCTTTCCCAAGAGTGTTGGGAAGTTTTCTGTGTCATGGTCTGCTGCACGACAATACATACATGTCGCAGGTGGAAGTGGAAAATACATTGCATAATGTCCTGGTTATTAGAAATTGTGGCATACTACTGGTCCTCTGCCTCATCCAAATTATCCTCTTCCTCATCCTCCACCTATGTATCCACTTTGATCTCCTCCCTGTGCGTTGTATTGGGGTACCTGGCTATACTGCGCGAAGTTATACTATGGAGGTGAGTTATTGTAATACGGCTGCGCGGGGTTGAATGGTGGCAACACATGGTTGAAATGAGGTGAAAATTTCCTTGTCATCATCTCTTCTTGCACCCTGTAAGTGTATGAAGTTATTTCTCTCATCAGTGCCAACGTTCTACAATCCTTATCATCATGACCCACTGATTTGCAAAAATTGCAATACAATTTTTTTGGTACCATCTTATACTTCTACATCATTGGACAATGATATGGATCATGCCCATGCATCTTACAAATCTCACACCATGGTCCTCTTATTGGCAAGGGGTTTGGCACCTTTGTTGCCAAGTACTGCAAAAAAGTTGGACATTCGTTCTTATGATGTCCTTCTGTCCTACATAGCGTACACCAAACGCATTCTCTTTCCTCTTTTCCCTTATTCTGGTTCAGTTGAAAGGTTAGATTCTTTAGATCCTCCTTCAAATCCTCTATTGCTGGATATATCTGTTGATACTGGTTTTCTTCTAGTTGCATGGATGCTTGTAGAGCCTCTTCCCAAGGTTGGAACTTCTTCTATCTCAAAGGATACTTCAAGTGTGGTAACAATGAGTTCACAAATAAGTGCCTATGTTGCATGTCAGTAATTGAATATTTCAACTTACCTTTCAGACGTTTGAACCTCTTATCAATATCCCAAAAAGACTCACCTGGTTTCTTCCTAATTTCAATCATTTCATTCATGTACTGGTCTTCTGAGCTTAGCTTCTAAAACTTGTTTACCAATAGTTTTTTTATGTTTGCGATAGTCTTTGGTACTCCTTGTGGACTGTTTACATCTAGGATCATGTACCAGTCCAACGTGTGGTCTCTTAGTGTGATAGATAACTCCACGAGCTTTGTATCCTCATCTGTGATATTCTTTGCTTCCCATATCTTCTCACAGATGAATAAATGCTTTTTAGGGTCCTCTGATGCCTCTCCACAAAATTTGGTAATCTGAAAGTAGGATCTTGTCCTAACATTTTGAAGCATGTTGAACTACTGCCTACGCATGGTGTAGATAATTGAATGCTACTTCCTGAAATTTCTCCCACAGTTGATTTTCCTTGATTGGACCCTTGTCTTGTTTCTCCTCTTGTACTAAAATTCGGTTGTCTAAACGCTGGTGTTCTTTCAGGTGTACTAGTTATACATGGGGTTGTAGGTTCCACATTGATAGTGATATGGACTGGAGTTCTGCCTTCTATTCCTGACCCTAGACATCCTATTTTCCTTTATATGTTGCACACAGGATTTCATCAAGCTTCTCCATAGCCCGAAGATCCTCTACCTCTTCTTCATCGCTCGCCAAGCCCTCTTTGTCGACTATGGACCTCTTCTTGTTATTCATGTTATATTGGTAAGGTCTTCTGCTGCGTGTCTTTCCAAAATTTTCCATTATCTACTTTATATATTCCTCTTCCATCATGATTGGATCTAGGGTCGCCTTCTTCTTCCCCTTATCCATCTCCCTGTCCATATCTCAACCTCCTATCAGTGCTTCCCCCCTTCCCCCATGCGTACATGGAAGTTTAGATGTCTAATTCCATGGTCATCACACCTTTGTCATACAATAAAATCATGATTGAAGTATACAACGATCTGATGTACCTACATCTGGGTGCCTTAATAAAATCATGTTCTGGAGCAGTGTAGGACTTCACAGTATCTACCGCAAATTCGATGATAAACCCTACAACAATACTGTCTAACCAGAAATTTATTGCACACGTGAATTTGTTATTAATTTTCTTTAACTGTGCGATCTCCACATGATTCCATTCTAGCTGTCTGATCCGATTCATAGGGTGGCTGTCCTTCAACCTCAATAACCACTCTTCCAACAGATGTGGGAAATTCCAGAAAAATACCTCATGCAAGTCGCTAAACGCATATTTGTCGAGATAATTATGCAACGTCAAATTAGGGTTTATTTTGTCCTTCTGCACAAACTCAAGTTCCTTTTTCCTCAACCATATTTCAATATCCACCTTCGTTGGATTCGATGTCCTGAACATTCCTTTCTATACTTTCATCCTCCTCACTTTTCTTCCATAGATCCCGTCCACTCAATCCTGTGCAGTTCCAGCTAGTGACAAATCTATTAGTTGGTTACTTAGGCTAACCAATGTTTTTATATCAAATAGGTTTCCAACAAAACTCTTAAAACTATCGCCCCCCCCTGGTAAACTAGAAAGAAACACCGCGCAGAGAGTGCACAACACAGTCTCACCCGAGATAACTTTATGGGGGACTACAATACTCTAGTGTTTGCAGTCTAGGAATGAGTGGGGATTGTGTTTAGATTCTTTTCCTCATACATACTCATCATTAATCATTCATCTACTTCTATGATTCATTCATCTTTAAACCTATGCATGCATGCTGTTATACTAGTTTCAACCATTCATTATTGAGCTAATGATTAACATAATAGTAAAATAATTCAGTAAAAATCACATAGAACACAATATTTTACTGTGGTTCACCCCCTCTTGGGGCTATGCCCACAAATATCTGGCTTCTCTGCTCTTTTATTTATTCTTCCACAAAAGCAGTGCTGCGCACATTACATCTTCAGGATTACAATCAAAATGAGGGTAAGTACCCTCTGGGAGGCTGACTAGATCACACCAGGCTCCTCATCCTATGTCCTAACCCTAAAAAACTAGCTTATTCGACTCTACCACAATCACCATAACAAAACTCACTCAAATCAATAGCTTCTGAACCCTACAACAACCAACCTTGACCTAGACCTCCTAGGTATTTATTTATACTACCTTACTAGCTTATAATCATTACAATATTTACCAAAAACCCTAACCCTAATATGGTTAGGCTTGTAGGCATGCACGACACATTACTTTTCCTCTTTCATGCTGCTTTTCCTTCTTTTTCTGCATGTTGCTTTTCCTTCTTTTTCTGCATGCTTCTTTTCTTCCTCCTAAGGCGCATGCTCCAAAAATAGACCTTTTCCTCAAAATTAGGTCTATGCCCAAAATATATCCTTCTTCCCAAAATAGGCTTGCACCAACAAGGACATGTGAATTGTGATGTATGAATGCAAATGGGTATTTGGAGGAGGTTCTCCTATTCTTTAAGGAGTTATTTTGTAACTCACCTCTCTTGCCTTTATTGGAGTTGTGCTCCCACTCACATTGGTGTACATGGTAGGTACTTCTGGCTTATTCTGATATTTTAAGAATTTGGTTCATAACATTTGGTATTTGGGCATCGATCCTAGGGTTTTGATGCTTCAAGCGAGTCATCTCATATACATTTAACCCCATATATTCCCCCCTTGGGGTCATATCACATCTACAATTGTTCCTCTACAATAAATCTATTGAAAAATGATAAAGTAATACATTATAATGAAACATGTATATCATAAACATATACCATCAACATAATGCATAAATTTTGAAAAGGGGGAACACATCCATTCATATGCATCATTAACAATAACATGCTACATAAATAAATATTATTCTAGAGGTTGAAACTTATTACAAGGCCTAATGGCTACAAAATGAAACATCTACTATTTGATAGCAAATATCCAAAGTATCCCAATACATTTCGACCCTTTATAGGATGAAGCCTTTACATCATATACTTTCATTCTTATACATTGGGTTATTTTTGGCTATTGCCTAACTACTAGGGCAATGAAGGTGATTTGTTGGTCGACTACTCCTTTGATCTTCAGTCCTATGTAGTCTTCTCTTAGTCCAAACCTCAAAACTAGAGATCTATTCCAAATCGTCCATTTCTTGTCTCTTGTGTTCTATTTATTTCTTTATTTCACACAATATTCCTCCACTCATCTTTACATGAGGAGGGTACCTTTCATTATTCAGAGATGATTCCTTCAGCTAATGGATATATCCCAACTTATTAGTCTCCCATTGTTATGAGAAGGATTGAGAACTATGAGAGGATTATGTTGGGAAAATTATTGGCCTAAGAGCTGGCCATTATTGACCTACATTGTTTAGAGACACTCATGATATGGCTCGAAAATGTGTTACATGCCAAAAGGCTGCTGGAAAAGTGAAGAAACTTGCTTTCCCTTTTCAACCAATGACAATTGATCAACCATTTCAACAATGGGGCCTTGACGTCATCGGTCCAATCAATCTCGTATCCTCCCTTCAATATAAATACATACTTACAACAATTGATTACTTCACCAGGTGGTATGAAGATATACCTCTAAGAGTAGTCAACACTAATCAGGTGATTTCATTCCTCGAAACTTAGATCTTTCACATTTCGGAATTCCAGAATCTTTGGTGTTTGAAAATGCATATTATTTTTCCTTGATGGATTTGAATGTCTTTTCTATGGAAAAAGGAATTAAATTGAAATATTATGCTAGCTATTACCCTCAAGGTAATGGAATCGCTGAATCAACCAATAAGAACTTAATTAAATTTTTTAAAAGAACAGTATCATAAAATCACAAAAATTGGCATACTTCTCTGTTCTATGCTCTATGGGATGATAGGGTTACACCCAAAACAACCATTGGAAATTCTCCATTCTTTCTTGTATATGGAAGAGAATCCATCCTTCCTCCCAATGTATTTCTACCATCATTACAGCTAGCTAAAAAGGTCCAGGAAGAAGAGTGCTCATCCTTAGAAAATCGAATAAATGCTCTACTCAAACTAGAATAAACTAGGACACAAGCTAAATGTAAAATGGATCAACACCAACAAACGGTTAAACGATGGTTCGACGAAAGCTATTCCACTGATCATAATCTCAATGTAGGAGATCTAGTCCTTAGATGGGATAAAGCACATGAAGATAAAGGGGGACATTCAAAGTTCCATAATTTATGGATAGGACCTTTCACCATTGCTAAAAAACTTGGTCCTAGCTCCTTTTGTCTACAAACCTTAGAAGGACAACTATACACTTTTTGCAGTGAATGGCCAAGTCCTCAAGAAGTATTCTTCCTGACTAAACTGAGACCAAACATTTTGTAAATATTTGGTGTGATATGTGTTTTGTTTTCTTTGATTTCTCTAGTTAAATTTTTTATTTTACCTGTCTCTCTGGATCATTATATTGTTGATTCAAAAAAGCAATTGTCGGAAGGAAGAATTATTTTGAAGAACTATGTTTTGTTTAAGAAATCTGAAATAGTTTGAACAAGTCCTGATATTAAGATTTAGCTCACATATTTGATTTTTTTAGTCAATTGTCACTTTCATTTTTGTCCTCGAATCATCTTTGTCATAACATTACACCGAAGACATGTTTAAATATTTGAGGATTGTGATGATCTTTAGAGCTTTTACACCATCCATATTCTTAAGGGATCACTTTTAAGTGCTTCCCCATCCTCTAGATTATTTCTTAGCTGAAATCTAAATCTCTAAACCATGATAAAAATTCCACTTTCGAAAACAAATAACATGATCAGCTGTACACTAACCTCCAATATCACCCCACTCTCTTGGTCATCAACAAAACCTTAATTGTATCATTATTTAAAGGTGTCATAAAAGGGTTGGAAGCACTTAAGTTTCAGAAATGTGTGTAAAACCGTTAGGGTACTGAACAGGTATGCTGGCAACGGGAAAATGCACACATGATACCAAGACAACTTTGTCAGGGTACTGATCAGGCCTACTAGTAGCGAAGTAGTGTTGAGTCAAGAGGTAGCAAGTATACTCTTATAAGTTAATTTTTATGGAAGTATAAATCATGTGGATACAACTATTGGATGGGATTAAAGCATTTGAGTGGGTTAAATGACATACCTGTCGAGGTTATGGACACCTGCTAGCAGAAGTGGCTCTGTCAACAATATTGAGGTCATTTTCATAAAATATCGTGACTCTTTGATTAAGACATTCTTCAGGTTATAATCCTCCGCAAAGAATATTTTATTTTCTAGTTATAACACTGAGCTTATCTTAATATTGTATGGTATCAAACTGAATTTATTTCAGGAAGCCTACATCCTTCTTCAAGTCTTATTCTTTTCTTCCAAAGATGAAATCTTACCAGATCAGAGATAACTACTTCATCCAGTGATTCACCATTTGTTCGCTGCCCAACTTGCACCTGTTAGAATATGAAAGATTGTGCTCATTTTACCATTGACAATACCCTTGTCACCAAACCATAGGCCGAAGCCACCCTCCGAGCACCTTGACCTTGATAGAGAAGAATACTGGTAGAAATCAATAGCCAAGCAAGGCTAATGCACCAAGCAAGAATAGAAACCAATCTGATCAGATAGTCCCACCCAGAAACTTGCGCACAAAACTGCCAATTGCAGTGCGCAGAAACTGCTCTCTTCAATTATGAGAAGTGTGAATAATGAGAACTGGCACCCTGTATTTATAGTGGTATAGCAGACTTACTGGGGCTGACTTCTCTTTCTGGGTACTAATTAATTCACATTAATTATATTTATGCAGCCGACATCTCGTCTAGGCTTTCCTTTACTTCTTTTCTTCCTTCTTGAATATTCTAATCTCGTCATAGGTCACAATAGACGTTCATACCTCCCGAAGATACCATAATATCAACACTCCCTCCTAGCTAGGGAGGTATGGTCTTGAGCACAAACATACCATTCAACTGGTAGTATCACGAGCACTGTCATTATTATCCAACTGGATAATCTCCTATGACAACTGGTACAATATCAATTGATAGAACACACCTGTGTTTATCCATGGTAGTACGCAACTACTCAAACCGTGACACATAGTCACAAACAATGGAACAAATCCACCACAGCAGTACATCTCTATTGTCTAGAGACAAGCAATCTCCATAACAATCATCTTATGCCAACCTGCACATAAAAATATTGTTAAAATAAACTGAATCATCTGGGTCAATCTTTCACTCACATCTGTGAGATAAGAAAGAATATATTCCCTCAGAGTAGAACAATGAGACATCTGGAATATTCTTCTCAAACAAGGAAGAATAACTGTCCTG
>JASDQU010586099.1:88870-99804 GCA_032191745.1 Picea mariana | reverse complement strand
GTTCATGATGGGAAGATGAATACGTATACTTTGGAAAAGAATGGAAGAACACATATGCTACTTCCAATTAAAGAAAAAGAAGTAAAACTAGAACCGAGAAATATTGTACTTCTCATGAGTGGGAAGGAACTTCTGGCAGAAGTAAAGAAGAAGGAAGATCCACAATTCTTTGTGGTCAGGAAACCAAAAATTGTTTTGACCAGCACAAGAGTGGATGATTTGCCGGAAGAAATTCAGGAACTGCTGGAAGAGTTCGCTAACATTGTGGTAGACGAATTACCTCATTCGTTGCCGCCGGTGAGGAGTGTGAGTCATCATATAGACCTCATACCAGGGGCCAATTTGCCGAACAAAGCTACGTACAGGTTGACGCTGCAGGAGAACGAAGAAGTTAAAAGGCAGGTACAGGAACTGTTGGATAAAGGATTGATTAGGGAAAGTTTAAGCCCGTGTGTCGTTCCAACGGTATTGAGTCCAAAGAAAGACAGAGGTTGGAGAATGTGTACCGACTCAAGAGAAATTAACAAGATAACCATCAGGTACAGGTTTCCACTGCCGAGAATGGATGATCTGATGGATTGCCTGAGTGGGGCAAGATTTTTTTCAAAGGTTGATTTGAAAAGCGGATACCATCAGATTCGCATGAGGGAAATCGATGAGTGGAAGACAGCCTTCAAAACCAACGAAGGGTTGTATCAATGGATAGTCATGCTGTTTGGCTTGACGAATACACCGAGTACCTTCATGAGGTTAATGAATGAAGTGATGAAGGAATTCATTGAGAAGTTTGTCATTGTTTATCTGGATGACATATTGATTTTCAGCAAAACAAAAGCAGAACATTTGAAGCATTTAGCTGCAGTAATGAAGAAGCTACAGCAAGAGAAGCTGTTGATCAACATGAGGAAATATTCATTTATGAAGACAGAACTTATTTACTTGGGGTTTGTCATATCGGCAAATGAATTGAAGATGGATCCAAGTAAAGTGGAGGTAATTAAAAATTGGCCATCACCGAGAAATATTTTCGAGGTGAGAAGTTTTCATGGACTGGCTAGTTTCTACCAGAAATTCATCAGGAATTTCAGTGGAATTAGCACAGCGATGATGGATACCATCAAGAAAAGACATAAATCTTTTCATTGGACTGAAGAGGCAGAGAAGAGTTTCAACCTGTTGAAACAAAAGATTACGGAACAACCGGTTTTGGTGTTGCCGGACTTTACGAAGGTGTTCCAAGTGAAATGTGATGCAAGTGGCTTTGCCATAGGAGCGGGCTTGAGCCAGGAGGACAGACCAATTGCATATTTCAGCGAGAAGCTGGATAAGGCAAAAGTGAAGTACTCCATGTATGACAAAGAATTTTATGCTATCATACAGGCATTGAAGAAATGGAGGCATTACTTGATCCTGAAATAATTTGTATTGTACAACAATAATCATGCATTACAGTTTGTGACTCAATAGGAGAAGTTGAATCAGAAACATGCTAAATGGGTAGAGTATATGCAGAATTTTACATTTGTAATTAAACACATTTCAGGTACTGCTAACAAAGTGGTTGATGCTTTGAGCAGGAAGTGTTTGTTACTATAGGAGTTCCGAGTCAAAACATTGGGTTTTGAAAATCTTAGGGACATGTATGCAGGTGACGCAGATTTTGCAGAGGCATATGAAGCAGCTGAGAATCCAGTTCTCAGAGATAGAAGCCCTTGGATAGATTACATGATCCAAAATGGACTGTTGATCAGAGGAAATCAGTTATGCATTCCAAATTGCTCCATGAGGGTGAATCTGTTAAAAGAAAAACACAATGGTGGATTGGCAGGACATTTTGGCCACGACAAAACATTTGCAAAGCTAAGCGAAGCATACTTTTGGCCAGGGATGCGGTCGGAAGGAAAGAAGTTTGTCGACAACCAGCATTCGAAGGGCAGGAAGCAAAATGCGGGATTCTATCAACCATTACCCATACCCGAGAGTCCGTGGGATGAAATCAGCATGGATTTTGTATTGGGATTGCCTAGGACGCAAAGAGGACATGATTTGATCTTTGTGGTGGTTGACAGGTTTTCCAAAATGGCACATTTTATTCCATGCCAGAAGACCAACGATGCGACTCACATCGCAATTTTTTTTTTCAAGGAGGTCGTTAGACTTCACGGGTTACCCAGAAGTATAGTATCGGACAGGGATATGAAATTCATTGGACATTTCTGGAGGACACTCTGGAAGAAGATGGGGACTAACTTGATGTTTAGTTCTGCCTATCATCCTCAGACAGATGGGCAAACAGAGGTGGTAAATAGAAGTCTGGGAGATTTATTAAGAAGCTTGGTGACAGAGCACCACAACAGCTGGGACAATGTGTTGCCACAGGCAGAGTTTGCATACAAAGACTCAGTGAACAGGAGCACAGGAAAAAGTCCATTTGAGATTGCATACGGCAGGCAGCCAAGAGAAGTATTTGAACTGAGGGACTCAGAGCAGATAATGACTAAGAGTGCAAGCGCTGAAGAATTCGCAGAGGCGATAGAAGAACTTCACAGCAGGGTGAAGGAGCGATTGCTGGAATCAAACCAGGAATATAAGTGCAGAGCGGATCAGCATCGGAGACAACTTCAGTTCGAAGTTGGTGATCTAGTTCTGGCACATCTGAGGAAAGAACGGTTCCCAAGGGGAACATACAATAAGCTGAAAATGAAGAAAATTGGGCCATGCAGAGTCCTGAAGAAATTGGGAGAAAACGCTTATGAAATTGAGTTGCCGGATGAGATCGGAATATCTCCGACATTCAATGTCTCAGACTTATATCCATACAAGGCTAAGGAAGCAGGAGTTGGAAGTGATGAACAACCAGAGGTCCAGTGGCTGAAACAATTACCAGTTGTAGAAAAGCCACAGATGGAGCGTATACTTGACAAGAGAGTGAACAAAAAGACCAGGCGGAAGCAATACTTTGAGTATCTGGTCAAATGGAAGAACCAACCAGTGGAAGATGCCAGCTGGGAGACTGAAGCAGTGATACAAAAGCATGGATAGACCGTGCAGGAGATCATGGATAGGAGCCCATGAAAGTTTTCAAGCCGAGGAGTATGATGCAGGAGCATCACCGACTCATCAAGCGAGCCAGCACATCAAGCGAAGATCAGCTGGATAAACAAACCCAAATTTTTGAAGTGCTTTGGGATTGTAGTGCAAGTCTTTAATGAACCATTTATGAAGGCGCATTTGTATATTGTATTGGACCTTGAGCCTTTAAGCTCTCGTCCTTTGGTAGATAGGAGGCATTTAATCTAGTTAATGATGGTAGGTAGATTTTAATTTGAGATTTGATAGCGTAGAGTCCAAGAGGGAAAACGGATATAGACACCCTCATTGTATTATTGTAACATTATTGAAGCAAGAGAGCAAGAGCAAGCAGAGAATGTTGTATGAAGAACACTCATGTACAGGAATTTGAATTAATAGAAGGAAGCTTTAATTCAAGCACATGGTTTGTGTTGTTTTCTCTGTATAGTGATGTTATGCTCATGAATGTTTGTTTTCTTGTCATGCATTGGTTTTTATACGCTGTGCATGTGATTTCATATTTCAAACTGAAGTCTGAAAGGGAGAGAGAGTGAAGTTCAATTGTTTCTCTATCTGAGCCAGGATATTCCTGCAAGGTGTGCAGTCAAAATTCATCCGCAAGGAGTGCGTTGATGAAGGCTTAGGGAGTTTAACTTTTGTTCTTGTTCACCCAGAAGTGGATTTGGGTTCTTGAAGCCGTGCAAGGTGCGTAGGCTGAAGAAGAAGTCTCAGTTGTGAATCTGAGCAAAGGGAATCAAAGACTGCTGCTGCAGGAGTGCGCAGAGTCGGAAGGATTCAACACTTGGGAAGTTGTTGAATGTTGAGCGCAAGGAGTGCGCGCAAGTTTCTTTGAAAGAATCAGAGTGAAAAAGCTCAGGAGGTATAGCACCTTCGTGATATTGTTAAAGGAGAGCACAGGAGGTTCGTGTCGTAGAAGGTTCAAGCAAGAGTTGCAAGCACAGGTGTTGGAGAGCAAGTTCTGAGAAGGAACACTTAGCCATTCTCAAGAGATCTCCAAGGAGGAGGAGTCGATGGTCAGGATTCGCAGAGGAGATCGACGAAATCCCGTCAACCATCGGATCTTGGGAAAGTTGCGCAGGTTTTAAGTCCTAGTACGCAGACAAGGAGTCCCGGAGGAGTCATCGGGATATCAAGGTCATCGGGGTTTTATCAAGGCAGAGAATCGGGACCTTGTGATTCTCGAAATCCTGAGGAAGGATCTCAGCCGTTGATCTCAACAGGACACACATCAAACATCCAGAGAAGAGTCGGGGTTCAGTTCATCGGAGAATCAGAGTTTCCAGAGGCATAGAACTCTCGTATGTAGGAACCGCGATCCGCGATTTCCTGATAGGATCAGAGCCGCTGATCTCAGCAGGGACACGTGTCCGAGGATCTGAAAGAGTCAGGTATCGGCATTTCAGGATTCTCAGTGACGAGAAAATCACGCCAGGAGAAGTCACGAAATCCCGAAACGCGACGGTCCCACAGTCAGATAATTTTAGTGGAGGACAGGTGTCGGAAGGTCAATCCTTGCTGGGGTCGACGATAAGTGGCATCGGGGATCGGGAGTCGGGGATCCGTGAGAGCAGTGGATCACGACAGCGCGGGTATCGATTTCCCGACGGGGGAAATTCCCAATAGAAGCAAGGAAAGCATTTGGAGAATATCCATCGGGGTTCGGGGATTTGTGAGACCCGATCTCGTGAGTGCAGGACTCACGACCACGCAAGGTCTGATTTCCCGATAGGACAACGGGAACCCATCAATAGCATTCTGTGGGTGTAGGAAAGTCCCGATAAGGGATTTGAAGAGTATTTCAGCTCTTCGGGCCGAAGGAAGAGAAGGTCCTGGTGGGAGCGGACGTGCTTGGGTGGCACGTTTGCATCAATATTTTTCGGTCCACAATTTTCGATAGGGAAAAGATCACTTTTGCACTCCTCAAGGTCATTCCCCGTGTTAAAGACTGGTGGGATACTTACTTTGAGAAAAGGATCATGGAGGAATATACAATTTTTGTGGTGGCCCCTACATGGGATTCATTATGGGACACCATTAAAGAAAAATACTACCCTGTTGGAAGCTATGAGGACCAGTGCACCAGATGGACCACCCTACGTCAAGAAAGGGACCAGAAAGTACCAGATTTCACTAATATTTTTCATACCCTACGCACCAAATTGGGTATCAAAGACTCCGAGAGTCATCTGGTGCTCAAATTCCACAAATGTTTGCATATATAACATTCAAACAAAACTGGATTTCCTGGACATCACCTCTTTGGGCATGACTTATAGATACACTGTCAAGA
Source organism: Picea mariana (assembly GCA_032191745.1). Taxonomy (NCBI): domain Eukaryota; kingdom Viridiplantae; phylum Streptophyta; class Pinopsida; order Pinales; family Pinaceae; genus Picea; species Picea mariana. Next base: position 94,421 of record JASDQU010586099.1, on the reverse strand, counting down.
TCAAGCATAAATTTAATTAGAAACAATGAGAGTTTGTATCTGCAAACCCCTCACAGCCGAAGCAGGGCAAAGGCAACCCCAACCCACACAGCAAGGGACCAAGTCGAAATGGCCACCCTCAGGACAACTAGTCCAAGCCGTAACACAAGAAAGGAAATGAGAAGATGAAGAAGGACACAGGAAAATGGTGTGAGTACCATAAAATTCCTTGGCATAACATCGAAGAATGTCACTCCAAGAATTCCCTCGTGGTCGAGCTGAAGGCTTCTGAGTCAAAGGTCGATTATGATTCCGAGTCAAATCCTAAAGGAGGGAAGCGGATTATCGATGTTGAACCCAGTGCCACTGTCACTACCACCAAATTTTGGTCGAGCGAACCAAAGGAACCAGAGGAAGGGGAATGCCTCTTTCACTCACAGATGTGGGTCAAGGAGGCTCTAATTCATTTCATTGTCGACATCGATAGTCAGAATAACTTGATTTCAGTAGAGTTCGTCAAGCGGTTGGACTTGCCAATGCCAACGCACCTGCAACCCTCCACCATCGATTGGATTTGCCAAGGAAGAGATCTTTGTGTCAGCCAACAATGTCATCTTCCCTGCGACATCAATCCTTTCAAATATGAGGTACTATGTGATATTTATCCCCTTGAAGTTTGTGATGTTCTTTTAGGACAACCATATTTGTGGAAGCGTCATGCTATGTATGAGTCTAGACCCTGTAGTGTTATTATTACTTTGGGTAGAAAATTCTACAGGATCCTAGAAGTAGTGTCGCCTACTGCTATTTCTTTAATCTCTGCTAAGAAATGCAGTAAGGTCATTTCACAGACTGGGAAGTTTGTATTCTTTGTGATTCGTGCTCATAGTAAGTAGAAGGTCATCGCAATAACCATGGCCTCTACACAACACCTCTCTTTGCAACAGAAGCAAGTGGACAGGATCGTGGAAGAATACAGATACATATTCTCCTCACCTACAAGGGTACCAACACACTGCCAAGTCAAGCATCCAATTGATCTGACCCCCGACACACCTCTACCTAATGGACTAGTCTATCGACGCTCGCCAATGGAGAATGATGAAATCAGGCATCAGATATGAGATATTCTTCAAAAGGGCCACATCAGAACCAGCTCCTCCCCTTGCGGAAGCCTGATTGTACTAGTGCAGAAGAAGGACGAGACTTGGTGACTTTGCATTGATTAGAGAGCCTTAAACAAAATCACAGGCAGGAACCACTACCCCATTCCCAGGATTGATGACCTTCTTGACCAACTCAAAGGAAAAAATCTCTTCAGCAAGATTGACCTAAAGTCTGGCTACCACCAGGTTCCCATCGAACCAACTGATGTATAGAAGACAACCTTCAAGTCTAAAGAACATCTCTAAGAATGGCTAGTCATGCCCTTTGGCTTAACAAATGCACCAACCACTTTCATGAGGTTGATAAATGATGTATTGAGACCCTTCACCAACTCCTTTGTGGTGTTATATTTGGATGACATCCTCATATTCAACAAAATGTGGGAAGTCTAGCACATGCGGCATATTCAACGGGTTTTGAGCACTCTGCGGCAACACAAGTTGTATGCCAAGTTGGAAAAATGCTCTTTTAGCATGAACATGGTCCAACACTTGGGATACATTATTTATGAGAATGGGGTACATGTTGATCAAGCTAAGATCCAAGTCATCCATGATTAGCTAGCCCCGACCACTTTGACAGAGATTTGGAGCTTTCTAGGGCTAGCCAACCTCTACCAACGGTTCGTGTTGGGATTCTCCCATATTGCATGGGCCCTTAGCCAGGTGACCAAGGGCAGTGGTAGGGCCAAGTTCATGTGGGAGAAGGAGAAAAAATGAGAATTCAATGACCTAAAGCATTGCTTGTGCTCAGCTCTGATACTCTCCTTGCTCGATCTGCAACAACCATTCGAGATTGAGACTGATGCATCTAACTATGTTGTGGGCACAATTCTCACTCAACATGCATCTAGTGGCATACCATAGTGAGACACTATCTGATACTGTCTGGAAATACCCCACCTATGACAAGGAAATGTATTCCATTGTACAATCTTGTCGTCAATGGAAACATTACATTCTGTGGAAAGAGACGATCATACACACTGATCATGAGCCTCTCCAATTCATACAGACACGAGGAAAATTGCAGAACGACCGCCATCATAAGTGGTCCACCTACTTGCAACAATTTCATATCAACATCAAGTATAAGACATGTATCTCCAATCGTGTCATTGACTACCTCATTCTCCCCCCTATGGCTACACTCACCATTGTGCTCCGTTCATGTGGACATGAAGCCCATGAGTGGCCCCAACTTTATCAATAAGATCTGTACTTCGCCACCACATATCAAATCATGGGTATAGGTGCAACTGTGACTGATTTTCACATTCAGGATAGACTCTTATGCCACCTGGGCCATCTCTGTGTTCCTACAAGACAGCGTGCAAATATGATTTGGGAAGCCCACTACAATCGAGTGGAAAGACATTTTGGCATAGAGAAAATTATGATCATTCTTCAAAAACATTTTTATTGGCCAAAACCTCGACAGAACGTCAACAAGTATATCAGATATTGCACTTCCTATGCCATTTCCAAGCCATCCATTAAGAAGCAAGGCTTATATACCCCTCTTCCTATTCCCGAGAATCCTTGGGAATCCATCTCAATGGATTACATGTCTGGTTTGTCATCCACCAAGCAAGGAAATGACTGTGTGTTTGTGGTCGTTGATCGGTTTTAGAATATGGCCATCCTCACAGCCTATAAGAATAATTTCACTGTGGCAGATAATCCCAAGCTCTTCTTTGAACGAGTATGGGTCCACTTTGGGATACCACAGACCATCATCTCTGACTAAGAAAATAGGTTCCTCAACACCTTTTGGTTGAGTCTTTGGTCTCTATTGGACACCAACCTCACAAAATCCACTACTTTCCACCCCCAAACCAATGGCCAAACAAAGGTCACCAATCAAATTACTGTGCACATCCTGTGCATGTACAATTATAAGCATCCACGTACATGGAACAAGAGTCTCCCCTATGTCCAACACAGTTACAACAGAGCTCTCCATAGTTCCACCGACCATAGCCCATTTCAGGTGGGTATGGGATTCCAACCCTTGGGACCCATTGATGTTGCACTCCCTCTTTCCACTGCACAGACAGACTCTTCCCCTGATCAATCTATGATAGAAAAAGCCACCAGATTCATTGAGCGGATTCATCACATCTGCCAACAGGTCTAGGATATTTTGTAGAAATCCAATGCTAAGTACAAGCAATGCCATGATCAACATAAGGCACCACACCAGTTTCATGTTGGCAACAAAGTCTGGTTACATCTGTAGAAGGAGCGTCTCACCAGGACCCATTGAAAGCTTCTCCCACTTTGTTATGGGCCTTACACTATAACCAAGGTTGTGGGTAGCAATTCTTTTGAGCTCAACACTCCACCCTTCCTTGATCTGCAACCAGTATTCAATGTGGACCTCCTTTGGCCATATTTTCCACCATTATTGGACACTCTGAGATCGCAAAACAATTGATACCAACAGAGCTCAACCCTGACTGCATGGAACAAGAATCCACTAATCAGATCGTGGATACACAATTCAAAGGCACTCACCAATAGCGTATCCATCTTTATCAGGTTGTCAAGGCAGGGAAACTCCTACACCAAGGCAAGTGACTCGCCTAGGGCCAAATCTAGCAGAAGTTTCCTCACCTGATGGGGGAACTCAACGCAATGGAGAGCATTTCTTCTTAAGGGGGAAGGATTGATCTAGGTGGATATTGGTGGCCACCCACCTATTCCAATTGGCTCCTCCTGTCTGTTTTGTTCAGCACGTTCTTCTGTATTTCTTTCTAATTGTGGGTTCTACACTTCTAGGGTTGTTTGAAGCCCCACACATCCTCTAGGTGGATACAGGTGGTGTCTCACCTAATCCAACTGGCTTATTTTGTATGTTTTCATGCCAACACATCTTGTTGTACTTCCAGGGCCGTTTTGGGGTTCTAAACTTTTTTTTTGGCTCACCACAGTCAAACTGTAGACAGAGTCAGTGTTTGATGATAGAATGTGTATTTCTACGGGCTATCACGCGCCTAAAACGGAGGTCGCATGCAAAAAGTTACGGCCCTAGGAAGTTGAGGTACCAAATTACACCAACTTACCTATAGGGCCCACACGACTTTTGGTGTTTCACCTTCTAGGATTAGGTTTTTTTATGTCAAGGGTTTTTTCGTTCATGAGTAATATAAAAAAAGCCTATGGAGCCTCATTGTAATCCATTATGCTTATACAGATGAGCATACCAACCACATCTCTTCTTAGAGATAGATACCACAATTCAAGCAAGGTTTCAGTTCTGTAGTTTTACAGTTTCACCCTATTTCGTTATTTAATTGAAGATATTGTTCACTGGCTATTTGTGTTATTCTCCATATCTCTGTGTTTATTGTATTCATTATTTTAATCAATTTGTTCTACTCCTAAATCCGTATCATAATCCCAAATACTTTAGCAACAAATTTTAACCACGGAAACATGGAAGTAATCCGACAAAAAGTTCACAAATCAACAATAGAATCATAATAATGGTTTACTAGCAAATTTCCATGGTCAAATTGCAAGTTAAAATCAATAATATAAGATGATTTCTTGCATCCCTAATGGATGTAGCTTTCATTTATCTATATCTCAATATCCACTTGACCAATCTAGATGCCCTAGAGGCTTTGGCAGGCTTTAAGCATATAGAAAAAATCTCAACTTGAACAATTTCAATATCTCATGATTCTACATATCCCAATGCAATTATTTTGTTTCTCCAATGCAAGAGACTAGTGCCTTTAACTATCAGGTTATGCAGTCTTTAAAATGAAAGAGCTAATTGTACTCCTGTTAGGAAAAACACAGGAGGGTGTAAGCCCTTTTACTCCTCCTAGTATTCCTTTATGCAACAAATTATTACAAGACAATTATGATGGGATTAGTAGGGTTGTATTCCCTCATACTCCCCAAAATATTAGCAAATTAACCTTGTGACCAAGAAAAGAAGAAATAACATGAAAGATTCCTTACATAGTCCAAGCATTAACAAGATAAACTCCTTTTAACCAAGAAAAATGCACCATAAAGCAATAAATAGCCTCCAAGAAATATAACACCTTACTTCTTCATCCAATAGCCAAAGCAAATCATCACAGGAGGTAGTAGCAAGAGAGATAAATAAAATTTCCCAAGTAGGGTGCAAATTTCAGCCAAGTAGTGTTCTCACAATGGGAGACCTATGATAAAAATAAAACAATTTGATCTCTTTTTATACAAAACCTCTAAAACATAGTTTTTCCACATACAAAAGATAAAACACAAAATAGGGAGGCCGACCTCCCTTATTTTTCCCCTTTTACAACTTAAAATTTAATTTTCACATAAAAAACTCTAAAATAAAGATGACATCACCCTTCTTGGGCAACGATTTGGCAGTTGGAGTAGGACACGATGCTTGG
>JASDQU010586099.1:25760-49907 GCA_032191745.1 Picea mariana | reverse complement strand
TATTAATATAACAAAAGTTTTTTATTTTTTATTAATATAAAAAAAAAGTATATAAATATTATAATTTTTTTCTTCCAGTAAAATTCTGTATTTTTTATTAATATAATAAAATATATAGTTAAACATGCTAATGACATTTATAAGTGACATTTATAAGTATTGTTATACTACTATAGAATATTGAAAATATTAAAGTTAGGTCTATAGATTATACTAGTGCGGAAATAATAGAGAAAAGTGATATCATAATATTTGTTTTCCTAGAAAATTCTGTATTTTTTATTAATATAACAAAAATACATAGTTTAACATGCTCATGACATTAATAAGCATTGTTATACTATAGAATATTGAAAATATTAAAGTTAGGTTCATAGTTTATGATTATATTCTGTAGTATGTTCATTATAGATCATTGTAATAATCTAGTGCAAGCCAATTCCAACTTTTAAGATAGAGATGTAAGTAGATCGAGAACCTCATCACTTCATCATCCATAAGTTGTAATATAGAATTCATAAAAAGTAATTTTTTTTCCCTTTGTTGAATAACAAAGTTTCATGTAAACAAGGAAGAAATTACCAACAAAGTTCCATGTAAACAAGGAAGAAATTACCTATTAATTGAATGATGGTGTTGATCCTCTTAGGTCATGTTTATTGATGATAATAAAATGTATGATTTTATTTTTTCTTCATTAAAACATAATAATGAATGGTTTTAACTTTTAAATAGTATAAAGATACAACTAATGGATTTAAATTGTATAAAGGAATAAGTTGTATCATCAACCTCATTCAAGAAAAGAGAACAATGGTTTTAACTTTTAAACACTATAAAGATACAATTAATTTTAATTGAAAAAAATAATGGATTTAAATTGTATGAAGTAATAAGTTGTATCATCAATCTCATTTTAAAACCTCATTTTAAGAAGGTATATATTTTATTTTAAAATTATAAATTATAAAATGTTTTTGGATTTATGTTGTGGTTTAAATATAAATGATCACCAATATGATATCGGAGACCTTTTTAGAAATAAGGACAATTGATTTGATGTCCAAATAAACACCAATTTGATATTTAAAACATCAAATAAACACCAATTTTATATTTAAGACAGTTTTAGTATAAATACCAATAAAAGAAATGGACATCTTAAAGTAGGAGGTTGATTTAATTGTATTTTAACGTTCATGCTAGATTCTACAAACATCAATTTGATGTTGGTGTTGTGGTTCCAATTTGAACAAGGCTACTAGGTAGCATATACCCACCAAGTTGTTACTATGACTTGTTAAATTGAAGAAAATTTTTTCTCCTAGAGTATGAAAAATAAAATCTATATTATTGTTTCAATTTGAACAAGGCTTAGCATATACCTACTGAGTTGTTAAATTGAAGAAAAGTTTTTCTCCTAGAGTATGAAAAATAAAGTCTATATTGTAAAATACAAGTAAGATCATTTTAATTAAAAAATCGAAGCTCTCTTATTTTGATTTAAACCTACATCATTTTTTGATTTTTTTTTCATTGAAATTATTTTTTTTTCTTTAATTTGCCATTACAGACGATTAAAGAATTTATATCCAAAACAATGGAAATCTATGTAAAAACAAACTTTAGATAATAATGGAATAATTATATTTGTTGAAAAATTAATTCCTTGTTCATTAGGTATCATTAAAATAATTTTAAATGGATGTGATCAAAATAAATTTAAATGACCATCATTATTCATCCATACTTAAAAAATCTTGCAATCTGTTTAAAGTTATTTCAATTAATTTATAAAATGCATGTAAATTTAGCAATTTTATGATTAAATAGTTTTAACACTAAAAAACAAAAATTAGTAATGTCTTCTCTTTTTAAAAAACCATAACAAAAATCTCGAACACATAAAAAATTTAAATATAAATATATTGAAGTGACTTGTTAATATAAATATAAATTAATATTTGAAATTGACATGCATTAAAAAAAAATTTCCATCCCACCCTACAATAAGATCCCAATCAATCAACAAAATGTGTGATACTAAACTATGGAAAACAAATAAAAAAAAAATCTTCAACTAACAAACTAATAAGCACTGGCATTGCTATCAACGGACGAACCCATCACGCCATTGTTATATACAAGGGAAAGTACAGTCAGTATACAAAACCTATATATTTGTCATCTTTTGTTTGTACCAATGATTATATTTGATAAGTTGTTGATCATCTTTTACGATAGTTTGTTTAAATTAATTTGCTATCCGATTGTTCAGATATTTTACATTACTTCAATAGTCAAGAGCACACTTTATTTTATATCACAATTATTTTGGAAAATTTGATTCATATCAACATCATGTTTCTGAACATTAATATCATTCACTCTCATCATATACATTTCATTGTAATGTATTAATACCCATCATACATTACAAAATATTTTACTGGTACATCTAATTGTTCATTTAACCATATATCTAACTTGCTTTAAAAGTCAAAATTTAATTGTTCATTTAAGCATATGTCTAACTTGCTTTGAAAGTTAAGTAACTACCTTACTGCCTTAAAATAGGTTGTTTTTACTCCCGTCCGTGTTTCCTACACTCAATATTGCTTTGGGTTTGGTTTCCAAGGACATAAAATGGGGCGTTCTCAGAACAACGCCCATAATTGAACATTTATTAGGAAAAGGACCAAGTCAATGAGATAATTATGAAAGGATAATGAGTATAATTACATCGAAAGTTACGTCGAAAGGCGTACACCTATTGATAATGGGCACAATTAATGATCTTTTAATCTTATTTAACCTTAAACCCTAATATGATGGCTATGCATTGAAGATGCTGGCATATTCTTAGTCGTCCTCCAAAATCAGATGTAGTCTGTAACGCACATCCAAAAACGCATTAATACTCCACCTGAAACTAGCGCAGGTCGTGACACCCGATTTGTGGAAATAGTAGACGCCATGGCAGCAATGAAAGCAGACAACATGTACGTAGAAGCTCGAAACAGACACTCCTCCAAACTAAAACGACAACTGAACAACAAAAATGACCCGGACACCAACGCAAAGAACGTGGTAAACTTATCTGTGCACGCACTAAGCAAAACCGAACTAGGAAGAGGATTAAACTTCGTTGTCTCCCCAACCTCCATCCCCACGGATAATATTATTTGCTGCATAGAGGACGACATACAAAATCTCAGTGATGAAGACAAAGAGTTAATAAGACAAGATTGCTGAGTCATCCTATGCAAAGCCAAACCTCCAAAAAGTAATATGAGTAGAGAGGAATGTGCAACCCTAAAGAACTTAAAAACGATGAAAATTTGGTGATTCTCAAGGCGGAAAAAGGAGGCGCTAATGTTCTTATGAACATGAATTACTAGAACAAGAAAATGAAGGAACACCTAACCAAGAGTGGCAACTATAGGAAACTACATTGCAATTCCATTAAGAAGATTATAAGGCAAGTAAAGAAAGTTATCAACATTCTCAACTTAGACGAGAGAACCAAAAAAAGCCTGACCCCTAACAACAAGATCACCCCAAGGATCTACGGTCTACCGAAAATTCACAAAGAATACATCCCTCTTAGATCCATAGTGAATACCATAGGTTCACCAACCTATGAGCTGGATAAACACGTAGCTAAGATCCTTGGCCCTCTAGTAGGTCACACTGATTCTTTCATTAAAGACTCCAATGAATTTATTAACAGCTAAACTAGCCGAGGTCTGCTTGCGCTCCACTTTCTTTCTTTAGTTACCAAGGAGAGTTCTATGAACAAACCAGTGGTGTAGCAATGGGATCCCCACTGTCCCCCATTGTTGTCGACATTTTCATGGCGAATTTTAAAAAGAGAGCCCTGGTCCTTTCCCCTAAAACCATCGAGGTGGAAAAGATATGTTGATGATACAAATGTTCTTTGGCCCCACGGGAAAGTTGAATTACATAAATTCTTTCTACACCTAAGCAACATATCCGAAGAAATAAAACTCACCATGGAACTTGAAGAGAACGATAGCATCCCCTTTTTAGATGTTCTTATCAAAAGGAAAAGTAATGGGGATCTTGGACATGCTGTGTATAGAAAGAAGACCCAAACTGAGAACTATCTCTATGCAAATTCCCATCACCACCCCAATCAGAAACTAGGTGTCCTAAAAACTTTAGCCACTAGAGCCATAAGAATATCCAATGAAACACACCTAGATAAAGAAATAGATCACCTTACCAAGACTTTTAAGAACATAGGTTATAAACAAAAATACATTAAGAATGAAATAAACAAAGCCCTAGAAAAAACCCGCAATAATCCTAGTGCCCCTAAAGACCAGAACCCTAATAGAAGTGTCTGCCTTCCTTACATCCAAGGAGTGACTGACAAGATTGCATAGAAGTGCCTACCTTCCTTACATCCAAGGAGTGATCAACAAGATTGCGAGACTCCTCAGCAAAAAAGAGATTAAGACCTCCTTAAACCAACTTGAAACCATCAAACAGAGTATGAGATCCGTCAAAGACAAACTTGGCTCTCACAATGGAAAATGAATCTACAAAATAGAGTGCTCATGTGGTAAATGCTACATTGGTGAAATAGGTCACTCCTCCCAAGTTAGGATAAAAGAGCATGGAGCTGACATTAAGAATGAACGCATCCATACCTCTACCCTAGCTGAACACTCCCTTAAAATGAGACACCATGTTCTCCTAGAAGACACCAAAATCCTCACCAAAGAAAATCACCTCTTCAAACGTCGTATTAGTGAAGCTATTGAAATCTGAAAACATCCTAGTAACCTAAATAGAGACAATGGGTTATAACTAAGTGAAAATTGGCTCCCCTTGATCCATAAAAAGAAACAATAATCATTGGTAATTTTTATACCTTATTATAAATGAATTTATTCATTAAAACCCCTCTTAATCATATTCTTAACATTAATATTAATATTAGAAATCTAAGACAACTTAATAACCTCTTAAATAACTTAACCCTATTATGAAGATAATTGATTAATATCGAAAATTAACCTTGAATTAATAAACATTTAGAATATAGAATAACATAAGGACAAACCCTAATAACTTAATAATTACTTAATACCTATAATTAAACCCTAGAACATAGTAATTAAAATAAAGACATAAACAACATAACATTAATAATAATTCATTATATACCTTATAACCAAAACAACCAAAATAAGAAACGCTAATATTAACTCAAACAAATAATTAATTCTATTAAATATTTAGTTTATACCTAGACCTTAGATTGGTTAGTTTATACCTTAACCCTAAAATAACTTAAATAATTCACTTAATACCTAATAAATCAAACCTAGAACATAAATAAAGATTAAAAACCTTAAATTAATAATAAATTATTATAAACCTTAAATAACCAAAATAAGAAACCCTAAAAATCTTAACAAATAATTTAATTTATTAAATAATTCTACAAAATCCTAGTTGACACCTAAATATTTCCCACACTTCTAGTATTTATACCAGATCTTCCCATATTCTTAACCCAGGCTCATTGTCTTGAAGATGGATCCCGATTTGGATCCGAAACGTCGATAGTCTATTGACAAAACTATGACTATTCCGATCAAAAACAAAAATCCCAACCACATAAATGTCACTAATCAGATTATTTCCTTGTATGGTAGGGAGACTCTGGATGAAATTCGAGTTTTAGAAAAGCTTAGGGTTAAGATTAAGAGAAGAGTGGCTGAAATTTCTCAAGAAATGTAGGGACAAAAACGTACTACCCAAATTCACATAGATCCAACATAGAGCCAAGAACAAATGGATCAACGTAGCCTTCTCTAGACAGGGGTTATCCATTGTGAGAGGCGAAATTAAAAAGAACAGATGTAGTCTGGAACGCACATCCAAAAACATGTTAATAATCCACCTGAAACTAGCGCAGGTCGTGACACCCGATTTGTGGAAAATACTAGACGCCATGGCAACAATGAAAGTAGACAACACGTGCATAGAAGCTCTTAATAGACACTCCTCCAAACTAGAATGACTACTGAACAACAAAAATGCTCGAACACCAATGCAAAGAATGTGGTAAACTTATCTACGTGCGCACTAAGAGAAACCAAACTGGCCATATTAGGAAGAGGATTAAACTTCGTTGTCTCCCCAACCTCCATCCCCATGGATAATATTATTTTCTTCATAGAGGATGACATACAGAATATCAATGATGAAGACAAAGAGTTAATAAGACAAGATTGCTCAGTCATCCTACACAAAGCCAAACCTCCAAAATGTAATATGAGTAAAGAGGAATGCGCAACCCTAAAGAACCTAAGAAACGATGAAAATTTGGTGATTCTCAAGGTGGACAAAGGAGGTGCTATTGTTCTTATGAACATGAATGACTACAACAAGAAAATGAAGGAACACCTAACCAAGAGTGGCAGCTATAGGAAACTAAATTGCAATCCCATTAAGAAGATTATAAGGAAGGTAAAGAAAGCTATCAACAGATCCAACCTAGACGAGAGAACAAAAAAATGCCTAATTCCCAACAATGAGATCACCCCAAGGATCTACGGTCTACCAAAAATTCACAAAGAAGACATCCCTCTTAAACCCATAGTGAATACCATAGGTTCACCAACCTATGAGCTGGCTAAACACATAGCTAAGATCCTTGGCCCTCTAGTAGGCCACACTGACTCTTTCATTAAAGACTCCAATGAATTTATTAATATCATCAAAAATGAAAAGGTAAGGCCTCAAGACACCCTCACAAGATTTGATGTAGTCTCCCTTTCACTAAAATCCTCTTAGATGACGCTATCCAAATTGTCAAAGATGTCATTGATCCTTAAACAACTAAACTAGCCGAGGTTTACTTGCGCTCCACTTTCTTTAGTTACCAAGGAGAGTTCTATGAACAAACTAGCGGCGTAGCAATGGGCTCCCCACTATCCCCCATTGTTGCCTACCCTTTCATGGAGAATTTTGAAAAGAGAGCCCTGGACTCCTTTCCCCTAAAACCATTGAGGTAGAAAAGATATGTTGATGATACAAATGTTTTTTGGCCCCATAGGAAAGTTGAATTACATAAATTATTTCTACACCTAAACAACATATCCGAAGAAATAAAATTCACCATGGAACTCGAAGAGGATGATATCATCCCCTTTCTAGATGTTCTTATCAAAAGGAAAAGTAATAGGGATCTTGGACATGCTATGTATAAAAAGAAGACCCACCCTGAGAACTATCTCCACGCAAATGCCCATCACCACCCCAACCAGAAAGAAGGTGTCCTAAAAACTTTAGCCACTAGAGCCATAAGAATCTCCGATGAAACACACCTAGATAAAGAAATAGATCACCTTACCAAGACTTTTAAGAACATAGGTTATAAAGAAAAAGACATTAAGAATGCAATAAACCAGAACCCTAATAGAAGTGCCTTCCTTCCTTACATCCGAGTGATCGATAGGATTGCGAGACTCCTCAGCAAAAAAAGAGATTAAGACCTCCTTCAAACCACTTGAAACCATCAAACAAAGTATGAGATCCGTCAAAGACAAACTTGACCCTCACAATGGAAAAGGAATCTACAAAATAGAGTGCTCATGCAGTAAATGTTACATCAGTGAAACAGGTCGCTCCTTCCAAGTTAGGATAAAAGAGCATGGAGCTGACATTAAGAATGAACACATATGCACCTCTTCCCTAGCTGAACACTCCCTTAAAACAAGACACCATGTTCACCTAGAAGACACCAAAATTCTCGCCAAAAAAAATCACCTCACGTCATATTAGAGAAGCTATTGAAATCCAAAAACATCCTAGTAACCTAAACAGATACAGTGGGTTAGAACTAAGTGAAAATTGGCTCCCCTTGATCCATAAAAAACAACAATAATCATTGGTAATTTTTATACCTTATTATAAATTAATCTACTCATTAAAACCCCTCCTAATCATAATTTTACATTAATATTAATATTATAAATCTAAGACAACTTAATAACCTCTTAAATAACTTAACCCTATTATGAACATAATTGATTAATATAAAAAATTAACATTGAATTAATAAACATTTAGAATATAGAATAACATAAGGACAAACCCTAATAACTTAATAATTACTTAATACCTATAATTAAACCCTAGAACATAGTAATTAAAATAAAGACATAAAAAACATAACATCAATAATAATTCATTATATACCTTATAACCAAAACAACCAAAATAAGAAATCCTAATATTTACTCAAACAAAAAATTAATTCTATTAAATATTTAGTTTATACCTCGACCTTAGATTGGTTAGTTTATACCTTAACCCTAAAATAACTTTAATAATTCAATTAATACCTAATAACTAAACCCTAGAACATAAATAAAAATTAAAAACCTTAAATTAATAATAAATTATTATAAACCTTAAATAAACAAAATAAGAAACCCTAAAAATCTTAACAAATAATTTAATTTATTAAATAATTCTACAAAAACCTAGATGACACCTAAATCTTTCCCACACTTCTAGTATTTATACCATCTCTTCCCATCTTCTTAACCCAGACTCATTGTCCTGAAGACGGATCATGATTTGGATCTGAAATGTCGACATTCTATTGACAAAACTGTGGCTATTCCGATCAAAAACAAAAATCCCAACCACAAAAATCTCACTAATTGAAAATGATTTTCAAGGTGATTTTCATGCCATTGGATAACATTTGATGTGTAGAACAATGTTGAGAGATTGAGTACAGATTTTTGACCCGGAAATGATTTTTTAAAGCCTTAAATAGGGCTTGAAAGTCTTTGGACCCTAAATTACCAAAGTGAAACCTAGCCTTAAAATTGCCTTTACAGGTAAACAAATCCAATTTTTCAAGCATTGAAACATATGATATTATATAATGATCAATTTGAGATCATACCTCCCCATTTAGGGATGCTTTTGGTCCAATAAGTTTTCATTGAAGGGGGTGAGGAAATCCCCCCCCCCACCTTCTTCTTGGAGACCATTTGGCTTTGTGTGGGAGTGTCTTTTCAGCCCAACTTGCCAAATTTCATGTTGCCCTCAATCAGTTGTCTTGGACTTCTCCAAAACTCTATCTTTTATTTTTTTATTTTTAAAGATCTAGAGGAATCAATAACTCATTGGGATTACCTAAGTGAGGCCAAAATTGTATCTTTTGTTAATCATGCCTGAACTTCTAGTGTTAATTCCTATATGGTAGGTAGGACTTTCTCATTAGTTTGTTTTCCAACATGAGAGGTAGAAAATGCAAATTTCAAATGAGAGGTATAAAGTTTCAAATTTTCCACATTCACCATTGAATAAATGCAAATATATGGAGGTAGAATGACTCTATAGACATTGTCGCCCACCTTATCCAACACTTAAAAATGACTGTATTGTAAATCTTTGATTTTCTTAGGAGGGTCTTGTAGCCTTTATTCGTTTAGATACAACCAAAATCTATCTCCCACCTTCATTGTTTTCTCAATTTTGTGGTGATCTTGTTAGGCCTTGTACTTTTCCCATGACTTATTCAATGTCTTTAGTACTTGCAAATAGATCTCCCTAATTGTATCAATTTCCAATGTTCAATGCTTCTTTTGTGGTGTCTTCCTTCACTCGTTGTCTATATATGACATCTAAGAGTGAAGGTGACAAATACCGAAAACAAGTTTCAAAAGGCCACTCACTGGTATAAGTGGGGATTTCTCTGTGATAAGAGTGTTAAGTATAAATCAATATTTTGTCACAGGGCCTTGATTGTTTATGATTGTAACCTCTCAAATGTTGAACTAATATCATATTGACTACTTGTATGCATTGGTCTGGGGATGGAACATTGTACATCTTTTAACTTGGTGTCCATCTTTTCCCAAAGTGTAGTCTAAAAGGCATTGCAAATTCTTGTATTCCGTCACTCCTTGTTGTCCATATACGATGTCTAAGACTGCGGGAGGAAAATACTTGAAACAATTTTAAAAAGGAAACTCACTGATAGAAGTGTGGATTTCTCTATTATAAGAGTGTTAAATATAAATCAAATTTTTGTCACGGGTCCTTGGATGTTTTTTATTGTAACCTCTCAAATGTTGAACTAATATCATATTCACTACTTTTGTCTATGCATTGGTCTGTGGATGGAACATTGTATATCTCTTCAACTTGGAATCCATCTTTTCCCAAAGTGTAGTCTAAAAGGAATCGAAAATTCTTGTATTCTATCTAAGATGATGCTCCTTAGTATTCCAAATTGCATCGAGAGTTTTTCAATGAACTTGTTTGCCACATCTTGTCCTTTTATGGTCTTTTTGCAAGGCATGATAATGTATATCTTGCTAAACTTGTCAAGTACCACAAATCATGTCCCTTATTTTTAGAAAACCTCCCACAAAATCCATGGAGATGCTCTATCATGGTCTAGTAGGTATAGGTAAGGGATATTATAAACCCTCTTTTCTACCACTAGGCTCATTGATACACACAATTATAAACCGAGCTATATCTCTTCTTGCATTCTAGGTCAATACACATACATTTGTAAGTTGGCCATTATGTTCCTAACACCAAAATGATTTGCAAATTTGGAGGTGTGAGCCTCTCTCAAAAGTTGCAATCTTTCACCTTTAGGAACACATACCTTGTTTAGATTGTAAAACAACCCACCATGGGGATGCTAATTAGTGTCACTTCTCCTTTCTTCTACACAAATTTTCCCCTATAGTGAACACATATTTAAAGTCCTTATCCTCTATGTATGCCTCTTTGTATGAATCATTGGTGAAAGAGTCCATGTGTATAAGAGTTCCTAAAGCTATGATATTCGATTTGGGTGGCCTTGAAATCATGTTTGTGATCTTATTAGTGCTTCTCTTATATTTGACGATCAAAATAAATCACTATAAATATTCCATCCACTTGTAGTGTCTAGTTTGTTGAAGCTTACTCTAGCTCTGCAAGTGCTACAATTCTTTTGATAAGTGTGGATGATGGTCTCCTTGCCCATTAGATAGTGCTTCCACTTTTTAACATAATGAATTAGAGAATAGAGATTGTTTCCATATGTAGGGTAGTTCAAGACTCCACCATGAAACATTTCATAATGATAGCACACTAACATACCTCTTTTCATCAAGACCGATCCCATAACATATCCACTTACATTAGTGTTCACTTTGAAAGGATTCTACAAATTACACAATGCAAGAACTAGAGCTTCATTGATTTTTCATTTCACTTCATTAAAAGCATTTTGTTGATTTTTCCCCTTTGGAAAATCTTTGTCGATCACTATTATGGCATGGAGTGGTGCAACGATAGAATCTGAAAAGGATGATAGAAACCTTTGTAGATATTGTGTTTCCCCAACAAAGATTCTAACTTCAGTGACATCAATAAGAGTTGGCCACCTTGGGGATGACCTCCATCTTTGTGGGATCTATATGAAATTCCATTCAACCAATCACTTACCCTAGATACACCAATCCCTCTTGTACAAATTAAAATTTCCTAAGGTTTGCCCACAATTGATGTTTTTTTTTTAATCTCTAACCCCTACATGAGTTGTGAGATACACTCTTCCCAAGTAGATCTATAAACCAATATATAATTTAAGTACACTATTACAAATTAATTTATGAGGTGACACAATACTTCGTGCATAAATATACATGGTGCACTACGTAAACCAAAAGGAATTACCAACCATTCATATAGATCTTGCATCGTATTGAAGGTGAATTCTAGGTTTCTTATTCTTTAACTAATACTTGGTATTCTGATTTGAGATCCAACTCGCTGAAGTACTTAGCATGCTTTCCATTAATCTAGAAATTTATCGTTTTTGGGTAGAGGGTATTGATTATTGAAGGTGATCTTATTCATATTTTTGTAATTGATACACATTCTCCAAGTCCCATATTTCTTGGGTATTATGATGAGAGGTGCACACAAGGTGAGGTGCTTGGTCAAATTACTCTTTGCTCCAATCCTACCATTGTTTTTTCTCTTTATATACTTTCAGGATGCATATCTCTGTACAACCCAGTGTTTGACAATTCAGGGAATAATTGTATCCCTTGCTCCACTTCCCTTTTAGGTGGTAACCATTTAGGCTCTTGGAACAATTCATTACATGTATGAAAAATCTCCAACTAACATTTATCTTGTCTAGAACATCCCCTCTAGATATTTCTTTACCTTTATGGATTCATCCACTAGTTGATTCTCTCTTAAAAAGAGTGACACAAACTTCCTACTTGCACTGATCAATTTCTTGGCTTGGTCAACACTTAACAAAGAGATTTAAAATTTACCTCAGTGTGCATTAATGACGGAGGACTTTCAATCGTTGATAAAGGGACACTGGTTTTATCTCCTCATGAAAATTACATCCTTCATATATGTTACACATCAAAATTCCTCACTTTGATAATGTCACATTCTCATTGTCGTAAGTGTCGTACTTTTGTCGCAAGTGTAATAAGTGTCGCATTCTCATTCCATAAGTATCACATCACAAAATACACCATGAAAAAAATTTATAAAACCCCTAAAACATGTTAGAATAAGAAGCCCCATCATCTGAGAGTAGAAACAAATGTTTTTCTATGAGAATTACTCATCTTGGAAAATTTGGGGAAGATCGACGCTACCCTACTCATATATAGGAAGAGTTAGCACTCCTTGTCCATTTCACAAGGAGCTTTGTAGTGATTTTTTGCCCATTCTAAGGAAGTATTGAATTGGTTGAGAAAATCTTGGTAGAAATCCTTTTTTCTTCTAAAGACAACTATGGATGGATCGAGTTGGTTTGGCTCGAATCTAACCCTTAGGCTGCATCTAAGGGAGATCTCACAACCATTGGAGCCATATCCTCAAATAATTACAAATATAACCATGGTAGTTGAGCCTCTCAAAGACTATAAATGGAGTCTTTCTAATGGTGAACAAGAGAGGAAAAAATCAACAAAGCATTGTTATTCTTATTATGGATCTTTCGAGGAAGGGTTGGATGAGGAGGACTTGGAGAGGCAGCTGCAAAATCGTCTGAAGATTGTAAGTTTCCTTTTGAAGTTCTTATAAATATACTTGGCCTATTTTATTCTGGTATGTGTTTACATGTACTTGTCTATGCTTGTATTAATCTTCATAGATCGATTGATTTTGTCTAATCCATTAGAGTAGGAAATAGTCATTTGTCTCTTGTTGTCCATTGTAGGTACTGTTTGAACTCGCAGACTGGAGCATCTTGGAAAAAATTTGAAAGTGAGGTACATCATACTCTCCCTCCTCTCTTTTTAGATAGATAAAATTAATCTATAGGAATGGTAGTGTCCAATGGTAGTTTTATGTCTTGGTAGAGGGGTCTGTACTCCAAGGGAAAGTTCACTTGTTCGCAAGGGAATATTTCTGTAACAGAAATTGGCGATTCCATTAGGGATCAAATTTTCATTTTTGGTTCTTTCCTTGGTTCATCCATGGCCTTTTACCTATCCTTATATCCCATTCGTTGATTTAATATATCCTTACATCTTTTATCTTTGCTAAGTTGTCTCACAGAGTCTCTTATTGAATTTCCCTGATTTTTTGAGCTTTTTGAGTTTTTATTAAAAAATTCTCACGAATAGCACCCCTCTACAGTTGAATTCAGAGCGTTGACTACTTGATCATCACTCCCCAAAGTCTATTAAGGAGCGTTGTAGCGCTGTGGTGATTTGGTTACCAGAGCGACGATTTTTCTTCCTTTGAAAAATTGCAGACTTTCTTGCTTGTTGGACATGGTCCTTGGATGATCTGGATTTTATGAGCAGAAAAAAATGAATACAGATTATTAACAGGTGCTTAACACAAAATAACAGAAATACAATAAAATTGGTTTTCTATTCAATAAGGAAATAAGTTGAAATTGTAAAATGCAGCGAAAACAAGCTTGCTGGAATGGTGGCGGCTTATCTCCGAGAAGAGATGTGACGGCTGCACTCATTCGAAAGAAGATGATTACAATGAGGCTCTAAAGGAATTTTTTACAATAAAAAGGAATGACAAAAACCCTATACATCAAAAAAACTAACCATAGGAGATGAAGCACCAAAAGTCATGTGGGCCCCATTTGGGAAAGCTAGTACATCAACTTCTCGGGGTCGTAACTTTTGCATACGATCTTCATTTTAGGAGTATAATAGCCCGTTGGAAAGGTATCATCGACGAGATTAATTTTAAGGGATCAATCATGCCTTTGGTTGTCATTGAGAATCTTGATCCCTAAAAACCTTCATTTAGGTCCTCAAAATGGCCCTGGAAGTTAAAACTGCTAAAAATAGTAAATTGCCAAAATTGTTAGAAAACTATTTTGAGCCAGTTGGAAAAGTTTGGTGGCCACCGATATCCACCTGGATCAATAGTACCTCCTTAGGAAGAAATGGTCTCCATTGCACTGATTTCCTCCATCAGATGAGGAAATTTCTGCTGAATTTGGCCCTGGGTGAGCCACTTGCCTTGGTGCAGAAGCTGCCCTACTTTGACGACTCGATAAAGTTGGATCCTTTGTTGTCGAGTTACCTTGATCTATTTGTCCAAAATATGATCGTTGGATGCCTATTGTAAATAGTCGTGGTTGAGCTATGTTGGTTTCAGCTACTTTGCTAGGTCTGAGGTGTCCAATAATGGTGGGAAATAAGGGCAAAGGAGATCCACGTTGAACATTGGGTGCAGGCCAAGGAAAAGAGGAATGTTGAGCTCAAAAGAATTATCCCCAACAACCTTGGTGATGGTGTATGGCCCATAACAGAGTGGGTGAGTCTTCCTAAGGGATCCTGTAAGGAGTTCTTCCTGCAAGTGCAACCAAACTTTGTCGCCCAAAACTTATGTGGCACCCGATGTTGATCATGGCACTGCTTATACTTTTCATTAGACTTCTGTAGGATATCCTGAACCTATTGGTGGATGTGATGGATCCAATCAATGAACCAAGTGGCTTTTTCCACTTCATTTGGAGTAGAAGATGAGTCAGTTGAGGTGACCGCAAGGGGAAGTGCAACATCTATGGGACCCAATGGTCGGAATCCCAACCCCACCTGAAAGGGACTATGGTCGGTTGAGCTATGCAGAGATCGATTGCAACTATGTTGGAGATAGGGAAGGCTCTCATCCCATGTGTGAGGTTCCTTTGAATTATACATGTGAAGGATATGCACAATCATTCGATTTACGACCTCGGTTTGGCCATCTGTTTGGGGGTGGAAGGCCCTGGATTTGGTGAGCTTGGTGTCCAGCAGTGGCCAAAGGCCTGACCAGAATGTGTTGAGAAATTGACTATCTAGATCTAAGACAATGGTTTGTGGGATTCCAAAATGTACCTAGACTTGTTCAAAGAAGAGCTTGGCAGTGACCTTTGTTGTGATGTTCTTCTTACAGGAAACCAGAATTGCCATCTTAGAAAAGCGATCAACAACCACAAAAACATAGTCAATTCTTGGGTCCAGGCCTGTACACCCAGAAATAGGGCCTGTACACCCAGAAATAGGGCCTGTACACCTAGAAACAGTCCCTGTTTCTTAGTGGCCGGCTTGGCAATAGCGTAGGCAGTGCAAGACCTGATATACTTGGTAACCTCCTATCGAAGTTTCGGCCAATAGAAATGTTTTTGTAGAATCGCCACTGCCTTTTCGATGCCGAAGTGTCTTTCCACCCAACTGTAGTGGGCTTACCAGATCATAGTCGCTTTCTTTCTTGATGGAACACATATATAGCCCATACAACACAACAACCCATCCTGATGATGGAAATTATCGAAAACTACGTTTGCACCCAACATTTGGTAGGTGGTGGAAGTTAGGGTTTGTCTCATAGAGTTGGGTCCATCCAAAGGTCTCATGGCCGCATGAGTCTAGCACTGTGGTGAGTGCCATGAATGGTGGTTTTCTGAGGCAATCAACAATGTGATTGGTGCTTCCTATTTTATACTTGATTTTGAGGTGGAATTGTTGCAAGTATGTGGACCACTTTTGATGGAGATCATTTTGCAATTTTCCTTGTTTCTGCATGAACTACAGTGGCTTATGATTAGTGTGGATGACTGTCTCCTTCCCAAGAATGTAATGTCTCCACTTGCGTTAGGATTTCACAATGGAGTACATTTCTTTGTCATAAGTAGGGTACTTAGGAACAACATCTAATAGTGTCTCACTATGATAGGCCACAGGGTGGTCATGCTGAGTAAGAATGGTGCCCACTGCATAGTCTAAAGCATCTATCTCGATCTCAAAGGGATATTGCAGGTCTGGTAGTGAGAGTATTGGGGATGAGCACAAGCGCTGCTTCAAATCGTCGAAAACTTATTGTTGGGACCGGCCCCACACAAATTTCACCTTACCACCACCCCTGGTTATTTGGTTGAGGGCCCATGCAATATTAGAGAATCCCAACATGAACCTATGGTAGAAATTGGCAAGGCCCAAGAAGCTCTGAAGCTCAGTGAGTGTGGTTGTGGCTAGCCAGTCATGAATGATTTGTATCTTGGCTGGATCCACATGCACGCCATGCTGATCAATTATGTAGCCTAGGTAATGGACCCTGTCCATGCCGAAGGAGAATTTTTCCAAGTTGGCATATAGCTTGTGCTACCGCAGGGTGTGCAGAACTTGTTGAATATGTTGCAAGTGTTCGACCCAAGTCTTGTTGTAAATGAGAATGTCATCCAGATAAACCACTACAAAATTATGGTGAATGGTTACAGGATATCGTCCATCATCCTCATGAAAGTCGCTGGAGCATTTGTAAAACCAAAGGGCATGACCAACCATTCAAAAAGGCCTTCCTTTGACTTGAAGGTAGTTTTCCATACAGTTGTCTGTTCTATCAGGACCTGGTGATATCAAAAATTTAGATCAATCTTACTGAAGTATTTGTCCCTCATGAGTTGATCAAGGAGTTCGTCAATTCGGGGAATCAGGTATCGGTTTCTGACTGTGATTTTATTCAGATCTCGAAAATCAATGTAGAGTCGCTAGGTTCCATCTTTCTTCTATACCAACATGATTGGGATCCCAAAAGGTGATGAGATGAGATGGATGTGCCCCTTGTGGAGTAGTTCTTGGATCTGTCGCTTGATCTCCTCATTCCCTAACAAAGAGCGGTGATAGACTAGCCCATTGGAAAGTGGTGCATTGAGGGTCAGATTGATGGGGTGCTTGACCTAAAAGTGAAGAGGTAATCCGGTAGGCGAGGAGAATATATCTGAGTATTCTTCCATGACCTTATATACTTGCTTCTTCTATGTGGAGAGTTCAGCCGTAGAGACCTTGGATGTGGCTATGATATTTCACTTATTCTGAGAGAGAATCATGAAGAAGACAAACTTGCCTGTCTGAGAGATGACCTTCCTGCATTGCTTAACAGACATCAAGGAAATAACACTAGGTGGGACTGCCTCGAGTATCCTGTACAGTTTCTTGTTCAAAGTAATATTAACACTATGAGGTCTAGACTCATATACAACATGATGTTTCCATAAATAATGTTGGCCCAGAAAAACATCACACAATATCTCATCTTTGAAGGGCTTGATGCCATATGAAAGTCGACATTGTTGGCTGATGCAGATATTGCTTCTTTGGCGGAGCCATCCAATGGTGTAGGGTTGTGGGTGTGGTGTTGCTGGCAGGGCCAGTTGCTTGATGACCTCTGCTGAGATGAGGTTCTTTTGGCTACCGCTATCCACGATGAAGTGCAATGGGGTGCCTTTTAACCACATATGTGAATGGAAGAGGCGTTCTCCTTCTTATGGCTCATTTGGTTCACTAGGCTGGAGCTTGGTGGTAGCAATGGTGGCACTGGGTTCTGCGTCAATGACCCGTCTTCCCCTTTCTGGTTCTAGCTTAGAGTCTAAACCCGCATCTGATTCATAGGATTTCACTTCAGCCACCACCGATTTCTTTGAGCGGCAGTCAACAATGTTATTCCAAGGGATCTTATGGAAGTCACACCACTTCCTGGTATCTTTCTTTGTCTTTCCAGTGTCCTTCTTTGCTTATGGCTTGGACTGGTTGTCATGATATTTTCCATCTTTTCTCTATCCTTTGTTCTATGGGTTGGAGCCTCCCTTTCCTAGATTTTGTTGTGAGGGGTTCTCAGGCCCAAATTGTTGAGTGTTTTTCTTGAGCTTCTGCTCGATTTTGATGACATATCGATAGGCCGTGCCCAAGGATGAGATGTCCAAAAATTCCATTTTGGTCTAGATGTATCTATGTAGATCACCGCAATACTTGAGCTCCGGATGTCGCTCTGAATCTTTGATACCTAGCTTAGTGTGCAAGGCATGAAAGATATTTGTGAAATATGGCACTGCTTGGTCTTGTTTTTGCCACTATGTGGTCCATTTGGTATAGAAGTCATTATAACTTCTGATAGGGTAGTATTATTCCTTAATAGCATCCCTGAAGGATTCCCAGGTGGCTGTGACTTTAAATAATGAGGGTTCCTCTATTTCCTTTTGCTCACAAAAATTTTTCCATCAATATTTGACATGGGAAACGGCTTTGAGGAGCGCAAAAGTAATCTTTTCTCTACTCGAAAAGTTATGGACTTAAAAATACCCTTCTAGTAGATTCAACCACTTGTCTACAAATCTACATCTATCTAACCTTCAAATATAGGAATATCGAAGTTTATTTGTACCTTGAAGGGGGTGGTGCCTCTGCTCGAAGAAGATGCGTCGCATGTTGGTAGCTGCCAAAGGATTTGAGCGAAACTATCCATCATCTCATTCCTTTGTTGCATGAGGGATTATTCAATAAATAGTTTGAAAGGATATATTGTCCCATCATATTTCTTTTCTCCTGCCATGAGAGGTCGCTTGGGTGTGCGAGAGATTTCTCCTCAAGAGAAACAAGCTCGAGACCCAACTCTTTGTACTCTGACCTCGTTGGGGACATGCACTAAGATGACAAGGAGCATACCACTCTGATACCACTGATCTGGATTTTATGAGAAAAATGAAATGAATACAGATTATTGACAGGTGCTTAACACAAAATAGTAGAGATACAGTAAAACTGGTTTTCTATTCAATAAGGAAATAAGATGAAACTATAAAATGCAGCGAAAACAAGCTTGTTGGAATGGTGGCGGCTTATCTCTAAGAAGAGATGTGATGGTTGTGCTCATTCACAAGAAGATGATTAAAATGAGGCTATGAAGTCCTTTTTTACAATAAACATGAATTCCAAAAACACTAGACATCCAAAAACCTAACCCTAGGAGAAGAAGCACCAAAATTCATGTGGGCCCCGTTTGGGTAAGTTAGTACATCAACTTCCCAGGGTCGTAACTTTTGCATACGATCTTTGTTTTAGACGTATGATAGCCCATTGGAAAGGTATCATTGAGGAGATTCATTTTGGGGATAAATCATGCCTTTGAATATCATTTATAATATCTATCCCCAAAAAAATTCATTTAGGCCCTCAAAATGGCCCTGGAAGTTAAAACTGCTAAAAATAGTAAATTGCCAAAATTGTCAGAAAACTATTTTGAGCCAACTGGAAAAGGTGGGTGGCCACCGATATCCACCTAGATCATTGGATATTTTTCTCTGAATCAGATCCTATTCTTTCATATCTTGTCCTTTTTTTGACTCAAACTTGACACTTTCATTCTTTTAGTCTTTATTGAGTTTTTGTTGTCTTTCCTTATTGCAAAAATCAACCGTTCTCTTTCAAACTTGGTTTATTTTTGCTGCTCTTTTCGATTATTTTATTCATTGGAGGTTTTCATAAGGAATGTCATTGATCGCATTATTGTTTTCCTTATCTTTTATCCCTTACTCACTACCGAAATACTATAAAGTGTGACTTTTGGTTTCTTAGTGTTTTTCCTTTGAGTGAATAGTTTGGTAGTTGTTCTTCTTTTGGTCTCTTGTTTGTTGCTGAGAGTGTCTTTGTCTGTGTACTTTTTCTTCATATAATTATTAGTGAAAGCATGAAGCATTAGATGAACATTTTAATTTACTTTCACAATCAAACAAAAAAATACTTGTAAGCATTGGTTTAAGGTATTGGAAAGGTTTTCTTTATAATTTGGCAATTGTTTGAATTCTTGTTGAGAACAAAATAGTATAAATTTTTGCATTCTTGAGTGTTGGTTAGTGACAAAAGAAAATAAAATATTCTCTTTCCCATATCTAGAATTTCATTGAAAATAAATTATGTGTTGGGTGCATGCCTATTTTGAGGAAATACCTATTTTTGGAAGGTAAAACCTAATTTTGGAGCAGAAAAAATGGTAGAAAAGAAGCATGTGCGAGGGAAAGCTGCATGCAAAGGAGGAAAGCATGCAAGGTGCGCAGGTAGAAAAACCTAACCATGTTAGGGTTAGGGTTTTGGTAAGATATTGTAACGAATGATAAGCTTGAAGAATAGTATAAATAAGAACCTAGGAATTCTAGGTAGGGAGTTGTTCGAAGTTGTTTGGGTTTTCAGACTGTTGGAAAGATTCCAAATTAGTTCTAATATATTTTTGTAAGTTGTTGAGCTGTATAACAAAAATGTAGCTAGATATTGAGGGTTAACTCATAGGTTGGGGATTTTTGTGTGATCTAGTTCGCCTCACAAAGGTTGTTGAACCTTTTCATGATTGTATGATCAAAGAAGTAATGCGCGCATCGCCATATTTTGCATAAACCTAATAAAAGAGCATAGAAGACAAATATTTGTGGACATAGCCCAGGAGGGGGTGAACCATAGTAAAAACTGTATTATGTGTGTTTTTTATTACATATTTACCTTCTATTAGTAGTTAGATCATGAATGAATTGTTTAGTTAGATCTATTAGAATGCATGCATAGGCTTGAAAAATGAATGAATCTTAGGAATAATAGAGAGAATAATAAGATCAGGACTGAAATGATGAAATACAATCCCATATCCCCACTCATTCCTAGAATGAAAGCAATTGATCATTTTAGTCACCCATAGAACTATCTCGGGTGAGACTACACAATACATTCTATGTGTTTTGTTTCCTTCTGGTTTACCAGGAGGGCCGATAGTTTTAGAGGATTTTGTTGGAAACCTGTTCATATATGAACCTGGGTCAACCCAAGAAGTAGATAGAAATATTAATAAAAAGAAATCTATATCTCATTGTTTTCACCTTTTTGGGAGTCAAGTCTCAAACATCATCATTTTCACTATCATTCACCTTTGTGTAACGAACAACCATGGAAATGAACGCTAATTAAAATCAAAATAGAAACTTTTATTTTTAGATATTTACACCAACGATAGACTAGGACTAGAGCTTTGGAATAGGCTGTGAGAATAACTCTCCAAAGAAATTAAGATGAACACAGAATATTGTGATAGGGAGAGTAAATGGAACCTTCATATAAGCATATTTGGGATCCCCCTCTCACATAGGGGTTAAACACAAGGTCACATGCGGGAGAGAAACAAAGATTATCCCTCCGAGGTTTAACCAATTGTAGTAGTACAATCATATTTTGGGGGTTTTCCTTGAGGATCAACTTTTTTCATTTGGTCTTGTAGCTTCATGAATTATGAATCCGTTCGGGGTCCTTTGGAGTTTACCGATCCATTTTTTCTTAGTTCTCTTAACTAATTTTGGGTTTGATATCCTTCCCATATGTCCAGACTTGACTATCGATTGTACCCTCCCAGAGGCTGACTGTGAGTTGGTATCCTTAGTAGCCATAATATTTAGGGTCCTTACACAAGGTGATGGTGAAGGGAAGTCTTTGTTGTACCTGGAACGGATGTTGGTCAAACTCACTTCGACTCCTTGGAGGATAACCCATGAGTAACACCATGAGGGAACTTGCACCAAGGTGTAAGTCTTTTAAGAAGGCTACCAACATAACTGATCCACCCACTCATATCCTATCCCCTTCTCAATTTTATCATGCGATGTTGGATTTCATCACCTACTAGTAAGTTCATCAAGAGAAGATATTGTTTTGCTTGTTGGTTTTCTAGATTTTTTAGCATGTATTATTTGTTACTTTAGTTGTCCTTAAAAATTGGTACTATGGATGATAAAGGTCTTCATAGATCATGTAGTATGCAAGGGTTTCCTCCAGAATACTACAAACCCCTACCTCCTAACTCACCTGAAGACACCTACTGTGAAGAGGTCAACAAACCATTTAGACGATGGGAGTGTTGCTACTCCCTTGATAGCAAATCTTGAGAGAAACTTAGTTACGGTTCAGGAAGGTTCCACACTTCTTGTGGATCCATCTTTGGAAATTCCTCACGATCCACTCCTTGTCTGAGTGGAATCCTCAGGTAACATTGTAGTAGAAGATTACCCTAGCCTACCATCATGGCCATATAATCAACTAGATATGGAACCAATACAACTAAATTTTAATGAAGAATACACTACCCTTGTCTGTTCTTATGAAATGGTATATCCACAAAAAAATATTAATCATTCTATATGGAGAACCCCATTGGAATGAGATCTTTATGAAAAATTTAATTTTATCTGACCACCCTTTGACCCTCCACATACCTCTACCATCGTCGGTGTAGAGGCAAGAATGCTAGGCCAGCCCATCGACTGTCTCGTCGAACCGAAAATAAATATTACTACCACTTCAGGACAAGTTCAAAGTGAAACTGGAGTTGTGTTACCTAGTCATTTTCAAAGTACCTTGACAGTTACACCTCCCATCCCTCTTCAAGATACAACTTTGTATACTCCATAGAATCCTGTTGGGACACCTTCACATCAAGGAATGCAAAAACCTACCACACAACTAAACCCAGCTGCAGGACAAATACCTACCAGGGGGAAACCATCATCCAACACAGAAATTCTGACTCGGGGAAGACCCTCTTACCATTCCCATCACAGTTTCTACCAAACTAATGGTAGGGGGACAATATCAACCCTCATTCACCAGAAACCCCCCACAATCATGAGTACCACCCCAGGGAGGTTTGTTCCATAAACTACATCAGAGAGGGCCATTGAACTCCAACCCACAAGGAGGAATCCCAAATCCCAATCCTTGTGGATTAAATTCTAGATGACCCTTCCCAAGGGTTCTGAATCCCACTTGGGGTCCTCAAGGTCAACCATATTTTGATCCCCAAGTGCCAAATCCTTACCCTCCTCAAGGTCAACCTAGTTACTCTCCTCAAGGGAAAATTGGTTACCCACCTCAAGCTAATCAAGTGAACTATCCTCCCCTGGGTTACACTGGTTATCCTACCTAGGGCCAAATGGGTTTACCCTCTCCTTTTTTGAAAATTCCTCAACAAATGAATCCTACTTTTGTTGGTCAACATCAAAAGCATATGGGAGGACCTACTCACTACAGCTATCCACCACAACCATTTTACGGTCCTACTGGTATTCTTATGCCACACCATTATCATCCTTAAGTCAATCAACAACTATCGTTCTTAGCCACTTTAGATCTATTGGATATTTCAAGATTAACCAACGATCCCACATTACACTCCCCTTTTTGGCCAATCATTCCTGCCAAATTACCTTATGATATTCCAAAATTTGACAGTAAACCTGGTGAAGACCCTGATAACCACATTATGACCTTTCATCTATGGTATTCATCAAATTGACTAATGGATGATTTTATCCAGTTACGTCTTTTCCATCGTACACTTACAATTATAATGACTAAATGGTACATTGAGTTACAACACATAACTTTTCAAGATTTTAATTCATTTTCTATGGCTTTTCTCACTCACTTCCAATTACCTATCCGCTATGAAACCAACATGGAACTTTTGACCTCCCTTCGTCAGACCAAATAAATACATATTTCTGATCATATTCATGAATAGAGACAACGAAGAAGGTTGATCAAAGCAACCATTACCGACCAATTGTTGGTTGAATGGTTCACCAAATATTTTATACCTCCTATTACTCGTGATGTAGCCATGGGTGGTTTCGTTACAGAAGAGGAAGCCATTCTTCATGCCCAATATTTAGACTTCGTTTATTCCCAATCCAGTCATTTGTATGAATTGATTCCCAACTCTCCCCATCCATCAACTGATCCATCAAAACCATCCTCCACCCCTCACGTATATGGAGTT